>RJWM01009006.1:0-45744 GCA_004363535.1 Dasyprocta punctata
TTTTAAATTTCTGAGACTACCTTGTTTTGCTTAACATAAGGGTCCCCTGTTCCATCCATTTTCTTGCAAATTCCCTTCCATTCTTCTTTGTTTATATACGCCGTACTGTCTCTATAATTTATATTTACATATTTTCTTTATATATTCATCTGTTGGTGGGCATCTAGGTTGTTTCTATAGCTCAGCTATTATGAATTGTGTCTCTATAAAGCTGGGTGTGTGTGCATCACTGTCATGTATTGTCTTTTATTCTTTTGGGAAAGCATCAAGGAGTATTATATCTGGATTGCATGGCACCTCAACTTTCAGTACTTTTTGAGGAAGGCCCTCTCTGATTTTCACAGAAGTTGTACGAGTTTAGAGCCCCCCGCCCCCCAGCAGTGCAGGTTTCCTGTTTTCCTGAACTCTTGCCGGCATGCATTGTTTTTGTATTTTTTGATTGGAAGTGATTTTGATCGGGGTGAGATGAAATCTCCATGTAGTTTTTATATGCATTTCCCTAATGGCTAAAGATGTTGAACATTTTTTTTCATACACTTGTTAGCTGTTCGCATTTTTCTTTATTTGAGAATTCTCTGCTCAATTCACTTGCCCACTTATTGATTGGTAGATTTTTTTTTCTTTACCAAACAGCGATCATTCCTTTGCCTGCCTCAGTGGGTGACCATCTCCTGTATTCCTACCCACCAAGATTTGCAGAGGTGGGTACCCATGAGGGCTGACTAGGATTCTCTTACACCTCTTCTGTAAGGTTCTCCTGGTGGGATTTTAGTTTTCCCCAATTCTGGAGTTGTTAGTCCATGGGTTTCCTAGGAAAAAGGATCCATGCTTCTTCTTCTTTAGTCTCCCACACTATAGTGGTCCAATCTACGTCTTCTGTTCCTCCTCTGTTTGTTGACCACATAAAGCAACAGCAGTTATTATTTGCTTTTTGGTTTCTATCTCTAGAACCTGACAGCCTTTTAGGGTTTACATTATGTATAAACATTCAGCAGAATGTGTCAGTGCACACCAGAGGCAGGCATGTGCGTTGAGGTTGTCGTTGAGGTTCAGAGTCACCTCTTTTAAGAAGTAGAAACACTATGGATGTTTAGTCAATTGCTTATTGATGGTTCAACAAGGAGTAGTAACTCTGCTTTATTGATTGTCTTGTCTCCATTCTCCTATAGGCTGCACCCAGTTATTCAGGGATCCAACTTTTAAATTTTATCATCTCTCAGACATTCACTACCTGTGCCTGTTTTTTTTAACATCCTAAATTTCCCACGCCAATCCAAACACTTTACACTCACTTGTGTCTTGATGACTGATGATGTTTTCATTTTCTCTGATCCTACTTACTTAGCCTGAAGTCACCCATCGTCATCCCACGTTCACAAGTTTAAACGAAATTTTGTGATTATTTCTCAAGCCCTTCCTAGCCCCTTGTCCTAATATCTTAAAGACTGATTTTTCGGGCTTGATTGGAGTCTATTTTGGTGACATATTAGTTTTTCCTTTTCACTTTCCTCCAGGGGACATCAATTTCCAGCCCTCACAAGCACAGGTGTAACTCCTGCTCTCGTAATTCCCACCCACACTCCCGACTCCACTCCATCTCCCGATAACACCGTATTAAGTCACTAATGGCTGGAGTTTGAAAGATTGAATGTTAAAAGCATAATTAGAGACTTAAGGGAAACAAATTGCACCCATAAAATTTAGAATTAATTTCAGAAAAATAGGGCAATTGAAGCACCTAGTGCAATTTGAAATGACTTTTCTAAGAGAGCAACTGTGCCAGAAATCAGCCCCCTCGCTACTTCCTCTCTTTTCTTCTTATTTCCTTCCAATATTAAGGGCAGGTCAGTGGGGGAGGTTTGGCAAACAGTAATGTAAGTTTTGTGTAAGAATCTCAGTGGCAAAAAGCTAACCTTCAACTTTCTCTCTTAGTGGAAATGGAAAAGGGAAAGAAACACGTGGATGAGATCAATCATTGCTTCTGGACAAGCTTAAGAAATTTCAAAAACAGAACCGAAGCCCTCCAAGAAGTCGTGTTACTGAGCCTGGGCTAATCCTATCAGTCCATAATGGTTCATTTTGATTATGTCCAACACTGAGGGCCAACATGACCATCCCTGTTCACACCCAGAGACGTTACACTCCGCCCATTAGTGACTTTTGCTCAAGAAACTCAGCCATCCAAACCCAGCCCTCCTCCTGGGGACACCATCGCTGCTGCCCACACATCTAGAAGTCTTCACTGGTCACCACAGCACTCACTTGCCTCTCCCTAGATTAAGTCCTGCGCCACTCAGAGACTTACAAAATATAAACAGTAGCAGATTTACAGCAGACTCCGTGCCACTCACTGTAGGCTAAAAAGAAAGAATAACACGTGATTCCCACTTTTTAGGGACTCATAGTCTAGTGTGGGAGGCAGCAGAGAGAGATCCGTGAGTAGGATGGTTTAGGGTCACGATAGGGGTTTGACATGCACTGTACTGACTCCTCTTAGCTCTGCAATGGCAGACAGGTCATTTCAACCTTTTGCCCTTGAAGTGATAAAATTAACTATGATTCTGTAGGGTGAGTGAATGTGTTAAATGAGATAATAAATATAAAATGCATAATAAAGGTCTGACTTATCATTGGTGCTAAATAATCATTTCCTAAAGTTGGTATTAAAGTTGAAAATGATGGAAAGTGATTCACAATTTAAGTCTGTTAGCAGCGCGGGATTAGCCTCATCTGTCCCTCACCCCAACATTGGTTACTCTCAAAAGGTCAAGAAAAAAAAGCATGATCAAATCAAGGCACCTTCATCCTTAGACTTAGAGACCATGAATGTGGGTGGCAGACTAGACATCTTTGTTGCTATTGTGAAAAAGGACAGAAAGTTCATGGGATCAGGTTTCTGAGGCTGGGTTTCCAGTGAATCTCTGGAAAATGTGAGGAAAAACAATACCAACTCAGAGAACTACATGGTTTTCTAAAACATCATACAAATTTCTGCTCTGGGAACTTATTAAAGAATATTCTTCTAAAGTATCTCATTCCCTGGAGCCCCAGGTGTCTCTCTTCTTGAGTTGCTGCAGCAAACAAGAATGTAGCAAAGAAAATCTGTAAAATTCAAATCAAAATACGATTTAAAACAAGCAATAGAGATCCTTGAATAGTCCCTCTCACTGAGCTGTGGGGTCATTTGGTGCATCTTGGGGTGGAACCATAATTGCTCATGCATTTGGTGAGAAAAGGAAAACTATTTCATGACACTTGCTTTTGGAAGGTAGATTTGTAGCAAGAATTATTATTGTTATTATCATTATTATTTTAGTGTCCTCTTAGTCTGGTTCTGGAAGCCAAGAAGCTTAGGAGTCCCTGTTCCTTATGTCTGCAAAAAATAATATGTGATGGGTACGCACCCGGAGAGCTAGGAAGAGCTTTCTCAAGCCAGGGGACCTCACCGTGGCATAAGACTGTGCTTAAAGGCTTAGGCCACGCCTTGCTCACCTGTGAGGAGTCACATGGAATATGCTGTCTTCTTGTGCCTCCTACAGGCCCTTAACAGCCCTTTCCTAATTTCCTTCTTAGCTCCTGAACCCCAATGGATGTCACAACAAAAAGCGAGAACATGTTCTGAATTCCTCTTCCACAATATACACAAAGGGAATCCAAATTTAATACACAGAACAGCAAGGATGCCCATTGCTTTTACTTACTATAAGGCTAAGAAATATCTGTGAAAAAGTTGTATATTATCATATAAATTAATTTGAATTTTATGGTCTATATTTTACCAAAGAATGTTCATTATTATAGATTTAATACCTTTCTATTTCTCCAATCTCAGATCTCTACTTCTTAGGAGTGATGTGTTCTTTTCCATTTTTCAATTACGTGGTTATTGTAAGCAGTACCTAGATCAAGATCATCTATGTGACCTCCTAAGGTGATTTATCTTATTCTGAGCAGATTCAGGACTGCCATGTAAGACTGTGATTTCTTTTAATCTCTAGTAAAATTTCTAACCTGTCTCTGAAGTAAGTTCTTTCTGAGTTTGGCTCAGTCTTTCCGGGTTCTCTTGTGGACTACCTGACTTTGTGGGAAAGCCCCCACAAGCCTGGTCTTTGCAGTTTCCCTGGTGGTAGGAGTGTGGCAGTTGCTAATGTGTCACACCATTTGTTTAGGGAGATCACTGGGGCCATAGCTTCCATCACAAGTCCTTGGGGCTTTTACCCTATGCCCTCCAGTGAAGCAATTCATTCCTGACCTTGGCAGTTTCTTTTACTTAGCTCATCACCTGCAGAGCGAAAGGTCCCCAAATCACACAAAAAGCATAAACCCCAGTGTTATCAATAACACTTAGCTACATGCTGGGAGACGTTTCTGTCCACACTTACCATATTCTGTTTTGTAAAACTTAGTTGTAATGGGAGAAGATACCCATACAAAGCTATTGAATTAGGGTAATACTTGCTTCCCAGAATGAGTTAGGGAGACTTGCTTCTCTTTCAATTTCATTGAAGAGTTTGAGGAGTGTTGGTATTAAGCCTTCCCTCAATTTCTCGTAGAATTCTTCAGTGAATCCATCAGGACCTGGACTTTTCTTTGTTGGCAAAGTTCTAATTACATTTTCAATTTCATTAATTGAAATTGGGTTATTCAGCAGTTTCACATCTTCTTGGTTCAGCTTTGGTAATACATACATTTCTAGGAATCTGTCCATTTCTTCTGTGTTATTGAACCTATAAGAGGAAAGCGTTTCAAAGTAGGTATTGATGATCTTCTGTATTTCCACGGGGTCTGTAGCGATTTCACACTTATCATTTCTTACTGCATGGATTTGAGTTTCTTCATTCCTCTTTTTGAGAAGGGTGGCTAGGAGTTTATCAATTTTATTTATTCTTTCAAAGAACCAGCTCTTCAGTTCATTAATTCTTTGTATTTTTTTCTTAGTTTCAATTGCATTAATTTCTGCTCTAATCTTTATAATTTCCTCCCTTCTTTGGGCTTTGGGCTTGACTTGCTCTTCTTTTCTAGAAGTTTGAGGTACAGCATTAGGTTGTTTATGTGTGTTCTTTCCATTTTTCTGATGTGGGAATTTAGTGTTATAAATTTCCCTCTGAGGACTGCTTTCATTGTGTCCCACAAGTTTTGGTAATTTGTATTTGCATTTTTGTTTGATTGTGGGTATTGTTTAATTTCTTCTGTGATCTATTGATTATTTAGGAGAGTGTTATTTAATTTTCATGTGTTTTGGGGGTTCTTGTGGATTTTTTTGTCACTAATTTCCAATTTTATTGCACTATGGTCAGATAATATGCATGGAATTATTTCAATTACTTTGCATTTACTTAAGCATGTTCTGTGGGCTAGTATATGTTCTATGTTAGAGAATGACTCATGTGCAGCAGAGAAGAATATGTATTCTGATGTGGTTGGGTGAAACACTCAGTACACATCTACTAGGTCCATTTGTTCACCCTAATACCAAAACCAGAGAGAGACACAACCGAAAAAGAAAATTGCAGGTCAATCTCCCTAATGAACATCAATGCAAATTCCTTAATAAAACAGTGGCAAATAGAATGCAACAAGTCACCAGGAATATTATACACCGTGGGCCAGGCATGGTGGCTCAGGCCTTTAATCCAAGCACTCGGGAGGCTGAGATAGGAGGAGCATTGTGAGTTCGAGACCAGCTTGGGCTACAACATGAGTGCAAGTCTTGCCTGAGCTACATAATGCAACTCTGCCTCGAAAAACTAGGGCTGGGAGTTTGGCTCAACAGCTTAAGTGCCTGTCTGGCAGGTGTAAGGCTGTGAGTTTGATACCCAGTGCTGAAAAAAAAATATTATACACCACGATCAAGTGGAATTCATCCCAGGAATGCAGGGATGGTTTGACATACACAAATCAATAAGTGTAATACATCATATCAACAAAGCCAAGGACAAGAATCATATGGTCATCTCAATAGATGCAAAAAGAACTTTCAACAAAATCTAACACTCATTCATGATAAAAACTCTACAGAAAATCAAATAGATGGTCTCTACCTCAACCTGATAAAAGCCATATATCATAAACCAACAGCCAACATCTTACTAAATGGACAAAAACTGAAAACTTTCAACTCAAAATCAGGAACAAGACCAGGATGTCCATTATCACCACTCCTATTCAATATAATTCTGGAAACATTAGCCAGAGCAATTAGACAAGACAGAGAAATAAAAGGAATAAGGATAGGAAAGGAAGAAGTTAAATTATCATTATTTGCAGATGATATGATACTCTACATAGAAGACCCCCCAAAATCCATTGAAAGACTTCTAAATGTGATAACCAAATTCAATAATGTTGCTGGGTACAAAGTCAACACTCAAAAATCAATAGCATTCTTGTACACAAACAACAAAGTCACTGAGAGAGAAATAAGGGAAACCACATCCTTCGCTATAGCATCCAATAAAATGAAATACTTAGGAATCAGCCTAACAAAGGAAGTAGAGATCTATACAGTGAAAATTACATTACTCTGAAAAAGAAAATTGAAGAGGATTTCAGAAAAGGAAAAGGTATTCCCTGTTCATGGATAAGAAGAACAAACATTGTAAAAATGGCTATTCTCCCAAAATTATTATACAGATTTAAAGCAATCCCAATCGAAATACCACTTGAGTACCTCATGGAGCTAGAAAAATCATCTCTAAAATTCATCTGGAACCAGAAGAGACCTAGAATAGTAAAGGCAATTCTGGGTAACAAAGGTAAGGCAGGAGGCATCACAATCCCCAATTTGAAATTATATTGCAAAGCTAATGTGATAAAATCAGAATAGTACTGGAATAAAAACAGACCTGAGGATAAATGGAATAGTTTAGAGGATACAGCCACAAATACAAACACATTCAGCCACCTCATCCTTGACAAAGGGGCCAAACATGTACACTGGAAGAAAGATAGCCTCTTTAATAAGTGGTGCTTGCCAGGGATTTAGCTCAGTGGTATAAGCGCCTGCCTGGCAAGTACTAGGTTGTGAGTTTGATTCCCGGTACAAAAAAAAAAAGTATTAAGTGATGCTGGAAAAACTGGCTTTCCATATTCTGAAAACTAAAACTAGATCCATGTCTATCACCATGCACTAAACTAAAGTCAAAATGGATCAAAGATCTGAATGTTAAAACAGAGACGCCAAATCTGCTGTAAGACAAAGTAGGTAAAATTCTTGATGACATAGGAGTAGGCAGAGAGTCAAACTGCACAGGAAATGCTTTCCAGAGTCAACAACTAGGATCTCATCTTGTTAAAAAGTTTTTGTATGTCAAAGGAAATCTCCAACAGAGTGAAAAGAAAACCCACAAATTGGGAAACTATCTTAGCTTACTGTCCCTCAGACAAAGGACTTCTATCTAAAACATATAAAGAATTAAAAAGAAATCAGGGCCCCCAAATTCAAGGACCCAATCCAAAAATGGGCATTTGAGATGAATACACACTTCTCAGATGAAGAAATACAAATGGCAAATAAATATATGAATAAATGTTCAACATCAATTGTCATTTGGGAAATGCAAATTAAAACAGCACTGAGATTCCGTCTCATGCCAGAAAGAATGACCAAGATTAAAATATCAACCAATAACAAATGCCTGAGGAGCTGTGGGGGAAAAGAAACTCTTCTCCACTGTTGTTGAGCATGTAGACTGGTGCAACCACTGTGAAAATCAGTGTGGAGATTCCTTGAGAAGCTAGGATTAGAGATTCCATTTGATCCAGCTATCCCGCATCTGGGCATTTTCTCGGAAGATTTGAAAATGTCATACCACAGTGATATATGGGCACCTAGTTTATAGCAATACAATTTATAAGAGCCAAAACTTGGAAACAACCCAAGTGCCCATAAATCAAGGAATGGCTAAAAAAGATGTGATATTTTTATATAATGGACTACTACTCAGCTATAAAGAAAGATTACATCAAGACTTCTATAAGCAAATGGACACAACTTGAGACCATACTCATAAGTGAAATAAATCAAACTCACATGTGTAAATTCTGTATTGTAAGAAACCGAAAAAGTATACACAACTCAAAATCTACAATAAATACTGTGTAAGGGTAAGAAACTACTTAAAGAAGAAAAGTAATTGGAATAGGGGAAAGAAGGAAGGGAAAAGGAAAAATGCATAAATGTGTATATATATATATATATATATATATATATATATATATACAAAAGATAGCTAAAATGACTATACTACTAAATGTGTTAGTTATTGGGAGATAATAGTTAATACTCAAGATTAGATCAATTTTACATGTCTATATCTGTTGATCTAAACAGCCCTTTTGAAGGTAACAATATGCAATATCACAACCACTGTCAAATTCCTATCAATTTGTTTTGTAAACCTGTACTGTTAATGTATTGGATTTGTTGTTGTTATTCATTTGTCTCATTTGCTTTTTGTTTTTCTTTTCTGTGTCTTTTTTCTCTTAAATAAATAAAAAAAAGCTACTGAAACACACATAGGTGGTGATGTGAATAAGGAGGATTGTCATTCTAGAAGGGGACTTGAAGTGAAGACATTGCATATCAGAATGTCAACAGAGGGAGGCTAGGACTGAAATTTAGGTCTGAATAGAGTATGTAAGCCTCCTAAGGCTATTTCAACTCAAAAAAGAAATCTCATCCATATATTTGCTTTGCCCCTTTTAGATGTTCTAAAGCAATAATTTGGACTATAGTTATACCTGTATATAATTTAGAAATGAACAAATATGCATATTCTTGGAGCACCTGCTAAATTCTTCCTACTAACAGACTAGACAATGAAGGCAGTGAGACTTCTCATTTTGGCAGATCTTCAATACCTTCCTTAATTCCTCTTTCACTAGTCTGGAAGCATCAACAACCTCAACCAAAAGAATTTCTTCATTGTCCCTTGCAAACACTAGGATTCTTTTTTCTACTCCTCACACCTTGACTTTGTGGCTTTTCCTATTCTGAAGACTGCCCCACTTTCTCTCTGTGCCTCCAAAGGATAACTACCTCTCACAGAACAGTTCACAGACTCCCTTATCCTTGCTGTATTCCTGGACACACTAACTCAAACTTCCCTTCCTGCCCCGCACTCCTCCAGGAATCTGCAGTCACTCATCGGAAACTGTCTCTTCTGATCTCTTCATCCTGCTCTGGTGGTGTATCCTGCATGAATCTTTGACTCTCACCCTAACTCAATTCCAAGCTCCTGCCTGCAAAAGGAAGCCTGTCCCCCTTCTGTGGTGGGTGCAGAGCTAGTACATGATGCAACTGGGAATAACAACACCTGGTTCACCCAGTAAATCAGTTCCTAGCAAACTTGTTGACAAACACTGAGTGGTGCATTCCTATGAAGGTAGCCGTTCCCCATGTATGCTGACTGAAAGGATGGGTTTCTGGATGAGGTACAGGGAAGTTACCATGATGAGTATAGATTTTGACCAAAAGAGAGAGAGAGCGAGAGCGAGAGCGAGAGAGAGAACCAGGTTCAAATGCCAGCACCTCTGTTCATAAAATTTGGGTAGGTGATTTGACTCCTGTCTGCTTCTTTATTTGTACCCCAAAGTGGATGCAGACACAGACGGAAGATTAGATATCATATACATAAACCCCAGAGCAGGTGTTCAGCGTGTTCAGTGGAGATGTGATAAAGACCTCTCGGCCTGCAGTAGTAGCTCTGTCCGCTCTGTCCATCCCTAACCCAGGGAGAAGCCCATGTGCTCACTGCTTGTCACCTCAGGGCCTCAGGCTGCCTCCCTGTTTGGCGCCTTCTGAGGACGAGCCCAGCCTGCTTCCTGTGTGGAGGAGTTACTGGCCTGCCACCTACAGACAGAGTCTGCGTCTGCTGCTCTCGGCTCTGCGGCAGAGACAGTCCTCCATGGGCTTCACCTCATCGCTCCCGCTCAGCCACCTCCTCACCTCGCAGCCAGGGCCTCTCTTCTGTTCCCTGACTGCTAACTGTGCCAGTTAATGAAGAGAAGCCTCAGCTCCCTGTGCCCCTATTTTCATTTTCGCGTTTTGTTTTGTTTTGCTTTGTGTTTGTACCTGCAAACAAACAGAGGGCCTTGGTTTTCTCCAGGCCTTGTGGAATAAGCAGGATTTAATTGCTGCTGAAGGGCTGGTACAAAAGGTTATACAACAATGTGAGATCTTATTTGGCACTGAACTTTGAAGCTGAGAATTATGGATTGTGGAACAAGATACAACCATCTGCTGCTGTCCTAGGGTGGAAATATAGAATTTACTGGAAACTGGGTTAGAACTGATAGGACCTTTCAGAGAGGTCAGGAAGAAACTAACTAGCCATCCATAAAACTGTCGGAGCAGTGATTTGAAAGAAAAGGCTGAGGCTTCTCTTCTGTCTTTCAAAAAAAACTTAAAAAAAACCCAGAAAATTCTGCATTGACTTAGATGGAAAATGAACAGCAATTGAGAGCATCAAACTCAGAAATGAAACTGAGGTAACTTGTCATTGCTCAGAGGAAAACCTGTGAAATTGGTGGCCACAGCCCAGGCTGAGGTGATGCTGAACGAGAGAAGAATTTTTCTCTCTGTCTTATCTAAAGTCACAAAAGAAATGGAAAGATAGCTGAGGAAAGTGGAGCCCTGACAGGTTTGATTTCAGATTTACCTAGAAAAGGCCCCACTGGAGTGGTTGCCATCTCAGTGTATGTCAGCCTCTATATTGGGTGATATTATGTCCCCCCAAGTCCTTATATACTTTTGATGGGGCTGAGTCTGGTGCTTTTGATCAGTTTGTTGTCTGGCACTGGGATTGATGATTTGAGTGCTGCACCCACCCAGGGGTGGAGCTGAGATACAGTGTAAAGGAGGTGGGTCTTCCTCTTTCTGGCTTCTACCCTCTCTCTCTTTCGCCAGTGCGCCTTGCTGTTGTGGCCGTCATGAATGGCAGCCCTGCCATGCGACGCTGCTTTGGAGCCAACTAAATATGGACTGAAACTCCCAAAAAACTGTAAGAAATAAACCTTTCCTTCCCTAATTTTGGGCTTCAGGTATTTTGTATTGGCAACAAGTGAAAATAACTAAGACAGCCTCTCTTTCCCAGGTTCTTGGTGTCCCAAACAAAGTATTGAATGCGAGGATTAGAATTAGAATGCAAAAGCAGAAGTTTACTGAAAGAAAAGTATGCTTAGTTAAGATGGCCCCAAATTTTGGAGCCCTGAAGTTGGTTTTCTAGTGATCCTACCTTTGGTGTGGTCCCAAAATGGGGTGATCCTGCGCCCTGTTGGCAGTGTGACAGGCAGCTCTCTTTCACATGGCATTTAGGGTTCTGCACATGTTCCTTCCCATCATACCTCTATTTTTAATTAGATTCATGAGGTACAGTCCCTATGGATTAGGGCTTAATTGCCTCTGGGGGCAAACTGAAGCCACTGCAGTGCTCAGCCATCTGCCCACCTCTGGGGACTTCCTATTTTCTGGGTACTTTGGCTTTGTCCTCTGTCTCTGCAAGTGTAGGAGCAACAGCTCTTTACCCACAGGAGCAGGTTGCAAAGGTGGGTCAGTGGGAGGACACAGTGTGGAACTGGCTTGGCGAGCAGACCCTGCCTTAGCTGGTTGTCTCTGTCTGTCCCTTTTTAAGGTACCTGCCTACAGCCAAGAATTGTACTCCCCTGTTCCTGCTCTCTGTCAGCTCTTCAGAATTTTGTGACATGGTGTTTGGAAGCCCAGCCTGGGTCTTGAGGAACTGGGAAATGTGCATATGACCTCCTCTCTGCTTTCCCTGGACTATTATTCTCCAATTCTCTGTTCTTCACAGACATCCAATTAGTGGAATACTCTTAAGACAAGCTGTTAACTAACATACCCTCTTGGTTGGATCTAAAATGTCCCTCAAAGTTGTGTACTGAAGGCTTGGTTATCAGCTGATGAGCTATTCAAAAAAATGTTTGATGTTTTGGATACATAATATTTGCATTCTCTTTGGGGAAAAAGTATGCACATAACTCATATCTAGATCATTTTTTTATCTGCTTTCCCTTCACTCTTCCTTTCCTCTCTTCTCTGTCTCTTCCCCATCTCCAGAAAGTCTACCTTCCTGTTTCCTACCATCTCTTCTTTATTTTATTCTTTAATTTATTTATATTTGGAGTTTCTTATATAAGAGAAACCATGTGATATTCAATAGTCTGTCTGACTTATGTTACTTAACATTATGGTCTCAAAATTCTTCTATTTTCCTGCAAATGACACAAATTCAATCATTGATACGGCTGAATAAAATTACATTGTGTATCTATGCCACATTTTCCTTATCTGTTTGTCCATTGATGGGCATCTTGTCTCTTTTCAGAGCTTGGCTACTTGAAATGGTTCTGCTATAAATATAGGTATGTATATATCACTATAATATGATGACTAATTCAGGAAGATGCCCTAAAGAGGTAAGGTTTGATCAAATGGAATTGCAATTTTTAGTAGGAATTTTTGTAGGAATCTCTATAATTATTTCTGTAATGATTATACTAGTTTATACTCCCAACAAAAATGTGTAAGGGTTCCTTTTCTCTATGTCCTCATCTGGACTTTCTGTTACTTGTGTTCTTGACGACAGTTATTTCTACTAGACTAAGATTGTCATGGTTTACACACTGTGTCAACTTGAGAAGCCTAGAAGCCTAATCAAGTAACTCAGCAGCTCTACATCCTGGGGTGTAGAGCACAGCAGTTACCTGTTCATTGTGTCAATTTAAGAAGGTCAGAAGTTTAACTGAGAGACTCAGCAGGGAGACAGGGGTCTTACTTTGTAAACATCCTCATCCTGTGCAAAGGAAGGCAAGGAGATTTGTGGATGCTACACCCACTCGGGGCGGGGGTGTGTCCTGTGTACTATATAAAGGAGGACAAGAGGCTTGCTCTTGCCCCCCTTTTACTCTGGCTGCTTTTGCTTGGTTGTTGCCTTGAAGTGCTGCCCCAGTGCCATGCCACCCTGCCTTGGAGCCAGCTGATTGTGGACTGAAACCTCCAAAAACTGTAAGCTAAATAAACCTTTCCTTCCCTAATTTTGGGTGTCAGGTGTTTTGTTTCAGCAACAAGGGAAAACTAACCAAGACAAAGGTGAATGCTCAGAGTTGTTTTGATTTATATACTCCTAATGGCTCAATATATTGGACATTTTTTCTTGCACTTATTGATCATCTATGTTTCTTTGGAGAAGTATCTATTCAGTTTAATTTTGTTTTTTGGTTGGGTTACTTGTTTGGGGGAAATTACCTTTTTTGAATTCTTTATATAGTCTGTATATTGCTAGCCCTCTACAGGTAGAATTGCTGGCAGTTTTCCCCTGTTTGATGAGCTGTCTATTTCTCAATTTTTCATCTACTATGCAGAAGCCCTCTAATTTGATATCATCCCACTTATTTATTCTTGGTGTTATTCCTTGTGCTATTGGAGTTTGTTCAGGAAGTCCTTATCCTTGCTTAGGAATCAAAGCATTTTCTGTTCTTCTCCTAGCAGGGTCGCATTTCTGTTTTACTATCCAGGTCTTTGGCCCATTTTGACTTTGTGTTACTGGAAGGTAAGAAGCATGAGTTTAATTTCCTTCTTTGGCATGTAGTTTTCTCAGCACCATTTGTTAACGAGGTTACCTTATTTTCAGTGTGAGTTTTTGGTTTCTTTTTTGAAGATCAGATGGATGAAGGTACATGGGATTGTTTCTATTCTGTTCCATTCCATTCCATTCCATTCCGTTCCATTGGACTACTAGAACTTCACTGGATAACTTGAAATCTTGTGATAGGATCATGAGGGCTCTATATTCATCAATTGATTAATCTATTGATGAGATCATAATTGGATGGCGTTAATGGGTGGTGATGACAATCTGTGAAGTGGAGCTTAGTTGAAAGGAGTGAGTTTTGGAGTTTCCCCTAATCAACCTTGGAGACTATATCTTGTCCCTGACCTCTTCTTTTCTAATACAGCTTCTCTTTCTTCTTCTTGGCTGTAGTGAGATAAGGGACTATCCTCTACCACTCCAACATTTGCTCTCCTACATTTCTGCTGTAACTCAGACCTAAGTGCAATGGAGCCAGCTGGTTATGGACTGAAACCTCTGGAACCATAAACCAAAGTAAACCTTTCTTCTTTTAATTTGTTATCCCAAGATGTTTAGTCATAGCCACAGAAAGCTAACTGACAGACCTACCTTGTGTGAGAGTTGGCATCTTGAGGGGGATTTTTGGTGCTGGCGGTAATTGTGGAGCAGGGTAGTTGGACCAGACCCTCTATCAGTTACCCAACTCCTGCTACTTTCTAGCCAGCTGACCTCAGGAAGCTGCTTAAAAAGAGCAACTTATTCTCCTCCCTACAATTGTCACCTATATTCACTGCAATGCTCCAACCAAGATTATCAGTTCTTTCTCAGATCAGACTATTTTATGGGTACATTGTAATGCAGGAATCTCACTCCTTATAAATAAGCTTACAACATCTTTGGACAAATCTGCCTGTTACAGAGGTTTCCCTGCTGGTTGAGTGAAAAGTTTACAAATGTGCTGATTCATCAAGCTGTTAATATTCATCAAATTGTAACATTTTCTTGCATCCTCATTATTTTAAACAAAAAGATATTTATTTGGCTACAGGAATGACCTTTTCTACATCCTTGCCCCTCCATGCTGGAAGTCTTCATTTCCTGATGCCTGCTACTAATATAGGATGCATGTTGAAATGCTTATGCTAATTAGGCTTTGATTGGAATCTCAGAAACAAGTTAAAATGACAAGTTTTATTGCATTGATGAATTAATTAATGACATAAAATCAACTATTATGCTGTTTGAAACCAGTCCTCTGATTTTTGCAGAAGGCAGGCAGATTTTCTACTCTAAAAATCTAACTGATCTCATCAGAGGAGAGGGGAAGAATTGCTTGATGTCCTCCTATGGATGCACCCAGGGCAGTGGTGAGGGCACCTTCTATGGGGAACAAGTGGGTGGTGGTAGATGGTGGGAGAATGTATTTATGTTTGTGTGTGTGTGTGTGTGTGTGTGTGAGCAAATGGGGATGACATATCCAGACAGCAGGTGATGGAGAAGAAGCTGTGGCCCATGTTGGTGATTCTAACAAACAGCAATCTACCCATGTGAACTCCATGTAGAAATCCAGCTCTCATGTGAGGTCTTACTGTGTGCTGGAAATGTCGATGAGGTCAGTCTGCTCACCAAGAAGGAAAGTATTTTTAATCATAATTTTAAAAGTTATTTTTTGTCAGAGGAAAAATGTATTCTCAGGAAAGTTACAGGAACTAAGCTAGCAATTCAGGTAATTAGTTTTTTTTAATTTAAATTATTTGACCATTTGAAATTATCCTATGATGAACAAAATAGGGTAGTCTGGTTAGATCAGTCAACTCAGAGCCCGAGAGAAGCCCAGGGTTTATCCGCGATCTAACAAAACCATTGTGGTGATGTGTGGCAAAAGATATTACATTGGTGGAGCAGAATAATGAATTGTAATAGTGGTGGGATCATCAACTGTTCCTCCTCCTCACCCCATGGACCTAGAGCAGCATTGGGGTTGTTCACTGTCCCTCTTCCTTGCCCCCCCAACTAGGGCAGTGGCAGAATCGTAGGCTGCCACTGCTACTCTCCCCTTGGACCTGGGGTAGTGCCAGGCTCATCAGCTGCCCCTTCTCCTGGCACCACAGATCTAGGGTACTGGTAGATCTTTGGCTGCCCCTCCTCCTCACCCCATGGACCTACAGGTCCCACAGGATCATCAATCACTCTTCCCTCTACCCAAAAGACCACAGCAGCCCACGGATAATCAACAATTCCTTCCACTACATGTAGAACCTTGCTGGGCTAATGAGAGCCTCAGCAACCCCTCACCCATACAGAGGACTTCAGTGGGCTTGCGACAGTGTGGTGTTTCACCCTCAAATAGAGGACCTCAGTGGGTAAACAGGGACAGTAGCGAACTACCTCCCCCTCCCCAGGTGTAGGACCTTGGTGAACCTGGCAAGAGTGTGGATGAGTCCTTCCTCCATACAGGGAGCACCAGGTGGGTTGAGAAGAGTGCTGACAAGGTGGCCTCCCCCAACCTGGAAGAAATCAAAAGAGCTTACGAGACACCCAGTGACACAATAGGTTCCCAGCTGAGGCACACACTATAGCCAGGTAGGCCTGGTGACCTGGATCAGCCTGAAGCCCTAGTAAAAATAGGAACTAAGGGTTGACTTACACCAGTGCTCTTAGGCTAGTCAGTCTAGGAAGAATACAGGACTCACCCAATAGGCCCTGCAGGAGGAATTCAAATGACTGGCCCTCCCCTTCATTGTAGGACCCAGCAATTGGACTAACATCAACCACACAGCAGGACCCTAAGACACACACAGCAGATGGTTGTGAATAGTAGTATTGAAAGACCAAATATTGATCCAAGAGGTGAAAATGACAAGATGAAAAAGCAAAATGCAATCTCAAACATCCAGTCCATCAAGAACACGTACAAGAGACTTCGAAATAGAGGACATTAAAAGTCATACACCTGAAATTTCTGAAAAGATAGCAAGTGAAATAAAGAAATCCATGAGGCCATAGAGGAAATAAGATTAGAAATAATCTCTCATGTAAAGAAAGAAATGACAACCTTAATAAAGGGGTTGCTCAGCATAGCTAGAGAAGACAGACCAAAAAAAGTACAGGAGCATGGGAAAATGATGGAAACCTTGAATGAACAATATAGAAAAGAAGTAGAATTCATGAAACAAATTCAAAGAGGTATCCAAGAAATAAAAAATTCTGTTGAAAACTGGTGAAAGCATTTGAATGAAGCTGAGGATAGAATTTTGGACAAAAAAAAAAAAAAAGAATTTCAGACCTTGAAGACAGGATTGCAGCTAACTATCATGAAAGAAAAGAACTTTTAAAAATAACAAGGCAGCATGAAATGACAATTCAACAGCTTCAAGATGATGCAAAGAAGAGAAACAATAGAAGAGCAATAGGCATAAATGAAGATGCATGGGTTAATGCAAATGACATAGGAAAACTATTTGCAGAAGTAATAGCAAAAAATTTCTCAAACATGGAAAAAGAATCAGATGTACAGATAAGTGAGGCATATAGAATGCCAAACAGTCATAACTAAAATAAAGTTACACTCAGAAATATAATAATTAAGATCCCAGAGATTCAGCATAAAAACAGAATACTAACAGCTGTTAGAGAAAAAACACAACTCACCTATCAAGGAAAGCCTATTAGAATCATGGCAGGTTTCTCAGCACAAACCATCAAGTCAAGAAAAGCATGGAGTGAGGTGTTTCAAGCCCTGAAAGAAAACAACTTTCAGCCCAAATTGATGCACTGTGCAAAATTTTCTTTGAAAATTAGTGAAAAAATAAGATTTTTCCATAACAAAGAACAACTGAAGAAATTCATGTCCACCAAAACAACCCTAGAAAGAGTACTGAAAGGCATACTAGAGAGATAAAAATAACTACAATTTCCAGAACAACAGCAGAAAGAAACCACCAGACAGGGCAAGCAATTAAACAAGGGGGAAAAGTAGGAAACCAACAACAGGAAAACAACATGACAAAATTGAGCCAGTATCAGTTATCAGTTATATCTATCAATGTAAATGGCCTCAATTCACCTATTAAAAGAAATAGATTGACAGAAAGGCTCAAGACACAGGATCCAACAATATTGTACACAAGAAACACTTCTGACTCAAAAGGAAACTCACAGACTAAAAGTTGAAGGATGGGAAACAATATTCCATGCAACTGGAACCCAGAAAAAAACAAGGGTACATTTTCTGCTTGCAGACAATATGAACTTCAAACCAAAAATTATCAAAAGAGATAAAGAAGGTCACTACATATTTGTCAGGTGAATAATTCAAGAGGAAGCACTAACAATCATAGGTATATATGCACCAAATACAGGAGCACCCAACTATACAAGACAAATACTAATAGACTTGAAAAACTGAATAAGCAACAACAAAATTGAAATAGAAGACCTTAATACCCCATTGACCCAGAGAGATAGATCAACTAGACAAAAAGTTGGCAAAGAAGTAGCAGAACTGAATGAAACCTGTGAAAAAATGGCCTTCATAGATGTTTGCAGAGTGTACCACTCAACCACATCAGAATACACATTCTTCTCAGCTGCACATGGGACATTCTCTAAAATAGACCATATATTAGCCCATAGAACATGCTTAAGTAAATATAAAGGGATTGAAATTATCCCACACATATTATCTGATCATAGTGCACTGAAATTGGAAATTAATGGCAAAAGAAACTGCACAACCTACATAAACACATGGCAATTAAATAAAAACCTCTTGAACATACAATGGGTTACAGATGAAATTAAAGAAGAAATTAAGCAATACCTAAAATTCAATGAAAATGCAGATATAAAACACTGAAACTTGTGGAACACAAGGACAGCAGTTCTAAGAGGAAAATATAGAGTGACAAATTGTCACATCAAGAATACTGAATGAGCACAAATAAACAACTTCATGCTATATCTCAAGCTTCTAGAAAAAAAGAGCAAGTCAATCCCAAAGCTCATAGCAGACAGAAAATTATAAAGATCAGAGCAGACATTAATGCAATAGAGACTAAGAAAAGAATACAATGAATTAATGAATCAAAGAGCTGGTTCTTTGAGAGAACAAAGTTGATAAGCCTCTAACCAACCTTATCAAGAAAAGGAAAGAAAAAACTCAAATTCATGCAATAAGGAATGAAAAGGGAGAAATTACTACAGACCCCATTGAAATTCAGAAGATCATAAGTAACTACTCTGAAAATCTTTACTCACATAGGGTGGAAAACACAGAGAAAATGGACAAATTTCTAGAAACATATGAATTATCAACGCTGAATAAAGAAGATACAACAATTTTGAATAACCTGATATCTGCTACTGAAATTGAAAACATGATTAAATCTTACCAACAAAGAAAAGCCCAGGTCCTGATGGATTCACAGCTGAATTCTACAAAAAGTGTAGAGAATATTTAACGCCAATACTCCTTAAACTCTTCAATGAAATTGAAAGGGAAGCAATCCTCCCTAACTCATTCCTGGAGGAAAGTATTACTCTGATACCAAAACCAGAGAAAGATCCAATCAAAAAGGAGAGCTATATGCCAATCTCTCTAATGAACATTGATGCAATGATTCTCAATAAAATACTGGAAAATAGAATGCAGCAAATCATCACGAAGATTACACATCATGACCAAGTGGGATTTATCCCAGGAATGAAGGGATGGTTCAGCATACACAAATCAATAAATGTAATACATCACATCAACAGAGCCAAAGACAAAAATCACATGATCATCTCAATAGATGCAGAAAAAGCTTTTAAAATAGTCCAACACTTGTTCTTGATAAAAACTTATCAAAACTTGGAATAGATGGTATCTACTTCAATCTGATGAAAGCCATTTATAACAAACCAATAGCCAACATTATACTAAATGAACAAAAACTGAAACCTTTCATTCTAAAATCAGGAACAAGACAAGGATGTCCACTACCACCACTCATATTCATTATAGTTCTGGAAACATTAGCCAGAGCAATCAGAAAAGAAAGAGAAATGAAAGGAATAAGGATAGGAAAGGAAGAAGTTAAATTATCACTGTTTGCAGATGACATGATACTCTACAAAGGAGACCCTAAAAACTTCATCAAAAGCCTACTAGAGTTAATAAACTAGTAGTATAGCTGTATACAAAGTCAATACTCAAAAATCAATAGCATTGCTGTACACAAATGACAAACTCACTGAGAGAGAAATTGTGGAAATAACACCTTTCACAATAGCATCCAAAAAAATGAAATAATTAGGAATTGACCTAACAAAGGATGTAAAAGCGCTGTATGCTGCAAACTATAGTACTCTTAAAAAAAGGAGATTGAAGAGGATTGTAGAAAATGAAAAGGTATCTCTTGCTTTTGGTTAGGTAGAACCAACATCGTGAAAATGGCCATACTCCCAAAAGTCTTATGCAGATTTAATGCAGTCCCAAGCAAAATACCATTAACATACCTCACAGATTTAGAGAAAACATTCCTAAAATTCATTTGGAAACAAAAGAAACCTAGAATAGCAAAGGTAATTTTGGACAACAAAAGCAAGGCAGAAGACATTTCAATCCCTGGTTTGAAATTATGCTACAAAGCTACAGTGATAAAATCAGCATGGTACTGGCAAAAAAATAGATCTAAGGATCAATGGAACAGATTAGAAGATGCAAACACAACTAAAAAGACACTCAACCACCTTGTATTTGACAAAAGGGCTAAATATGTTCATTGGAAGAAAGGTAGTCTCTTTAATAAGTAGTGCTGGGAAAATTGGCTTTCCACATGCTGTAGAATGAAACTAGATCCATGTCTATCACCATGCACTAAAGTCAAAATGGATCAAAGAGATAAATATTAAAATAGAAATACTAAATCTATGGGAAGACATGGTAGGCAGAAATCTTGAAGACATAGGGGTAGGCAAAGAGTTCATGAACAAAATGCAAACTGCACAGGAAGTACTTCAAAGAATCAACAACTGGGATCTCATTAAAAAGTTTTTGCACTTCAAAAGAAATCACCAGTAAAGTAAAAAGAAAAGAACCCACAGAAGGGCTTATATCCAGAACATATAAAGAATTGAAAAACACCAGGTCCCCCAAATTCAAAAACCCAATCCAAAAATGAGCATTGGAGATGAACATGCACTTCTCAGATGGAGAAATACAAATGGCAAATAAATACATGAAGAAATGTTCAACATCACTGGTCATTTGAGAAATGCAAATTAAAACAACATTGAGATTTCATCTCACTCCAGAGAGAATGACTGCCAACAAGAAATCAACTGCTAACAAATGTTGGTGGGGCTGTGAGGAAAAAGGAACACTTCTCCAGTGTTGGTGGGAGTGTAGACTGCTGCCACCACTGTGGAAATCAGTATGGAGATTCCTCAAAAAACTAGGATTGGCTGTCCTGCTCAATCCAGCTATTCCCCTCCTGGGTATTTTCCCAGAAAAATTGAAAATGTCATGTCACAGACATATATGTGCACCCATGTTTATAGCAGCATAATTTATGATAGCTAAGTCTTGGAAATAACCAAAATGCCCATCAACCACAGAATGGATGAAAAAGATGTGGTAGTTTTATACAATGGAATATATTACTCAGCTATAAAAAAAGATGATCTTGAGGCTTTAATCTATAAATGGAGGTAACTTAAGAATATATTCATAAGTGAAATAAATCAGACTCACATTTGTAAATATCATATTTTCTCCCTAGTGTAAAAAAAACAATAATAATAAAAAACTGAAAAAGTAATAAAATTCAAAATGTACAGTAGATATTGTAATAATGAAAGGGAAAGAAAGTGCTCAAAAGGAGATAGCAAATGGGATATGGGAAAGGAGAAATGGAAGAAAGGAAGATTTTATGTATGTAGGTATACACATATTACTGTATGTATGTATAAGTGTGCAAGATAGATAACTATACTATTAATTCTCTGCTAGTTCATCAAAAAGAATAGTTTGTACTGTCACTGTTTGATTCACTGATCATTTTTTATGCCTAGATCTTGTAACTTGAACAATTACTTCTAAGATAACAATATGCAATGTATTAACTAATGTCGACTTCTTACTTTTTAAAAAAATTCTGTATTATTTCTACCCTTTTTGTGTTCTGCTTTTTAAAATAAACAATAACGAATTGCAATAATGACAAAAAATAATTCAATGAAGTATTAAGCATGATACATAATGTCATCAAAATATATGATGAATACTTAAATTTTAAAGAATGTTGTTATAGTAAGAGAGAAATTGTCATTAATCCCCCTCCAAATAGTTATCCCACTGTCTTAGCTGCCTTCTGATGCAGTTCTAGAAGTCCTTTTTCATGAGTGTATTTATGAGATATGATCAAAAATACAGTAAATGCTGCTGCCAAATTCCATTCAACAGAGAGGCAAATGTTAGGATGTGTCTTTCACTTTATTCATCAGATCTGGCACCATGTGACCTCTTCCTCTTCCCCAAAGTCAAAATGACCATGCAAGAGAAACGTTTTGAGTTGATTCATGATACTGAGGTAGCCACGGCAGTGCAACTAACAACATGAAAAGGAACTTTCAAAACTGCTTAGGAAAGTGGCAAGAATGATGTGATTGGTATATTTGAAGCAAGAGAAGAATTTAAAGGGGAATTTATGGTGTTATGTCTTTTGATGTAACAAATATTTTCCATTTAATATTCACCACATATTTTGATTACACCTGGTGAATGACTTGCTTGAGGCCACTTGGATTATAAGACAGACTACAGACTCAGACTTGCACTGAAGCCATTGAGGAGTGCCATGGTTTGGGAGTGGTTTGAATATGTTCCTAAGGTTTCAGATGTCTGGGGACTTCACTGGCAATGTTGGTAGATGCTATGGCAGTTTAGGAGATGGGACATAGTAGGTGGTCCTGAAGTCACTGAGGGCAACTTGGAAAGAATCAAGGTGGTTCCTGTGAAACATCTTAAGTCTTGTGTGAGGGGTGTAATAAAAGAGTCAAGACTGGACTTTCTCCCTCTGACTCCTTCATGTGAAATGATCACTTGCTCTTGGCTTTGCTTCCACTGCAATGTTGTTCTGCCATAAGACCTTCATCACGCCAGCACTGATGCCAGTGCTATGCCTTTGAAACTCTGTAACAGTGAGCTAAATAAACTTCGTCCTTATACACTTAGCCTGCTTCAGGCATTTATCAGAGTAACAGAAAACAGACTAACACAGAGAATTGGTACCAGGGGTAGAGTCATGATGATTTCCATCACAGTTTCAAAGGAAAGCCTAGGAAGCCAGGCAGGGGTTTGCTATAGGAAGGTCTCCCTGCAAAGTCCTCCATGCCATGCTTTGATGCCTAGAGAAGTTGTGAGGCTGGAGCCTCCAAGAGGACCCCTCTGAAAGGGGCTCACAGTGGAAAAAATCTTACCTTGGACCACAGAAGGCATTTTTTAATTCATGCTAGAATGAGTTAAGTCCTTAACACTACTGGAAATGGAATGATTATATTTTGCATTGCAAAAAGGACAGGAATTATAAAGCCAGGAATGGAATGTTACTGTTTTGGATATGGTTTGAATGTTTATCCAGAGTTTCAGGTGTCGAAATTTCATTCCGGAATGAGGTTACAAGAAGATGGACCCTTACTCTGACTACAGTGTTTAGAAGTAGAATCTTTGAGTGGCGGTTAAGATTAGATAATATCATCAGGATGGAGTCCCATGATTAAATACTGCTGACTTAAGAAAAGGTACTCTTTCAAGAAAAGAACACAGGTTCTCTCTGTCTCTTGTCAAGTGATACCCTGGGCCACCTCAGAACTCAGTCGAAAAGAAAGCTCTCATTAGACACAGGCCTTTGAACCTGTAGAACTGTGAGTTAAATAAACATTTTTCGTAAATGAAGTTATCCAGACTCAGGTGTTTCAATATAATAATACACAATAGATTGATAAAATGAGCAAACTAAGATTTGTTGCTTTTGGCCATTCTAGACTCTAAGTTAACATTTAAAATACAGGTTTAAAAATAAATATCCCCAATGCTTCTTCAGAAGTCATGAATTTCAGTT
The DNA here is from genome assembly GCA_004363535.1 of Dasyprocta punctata. Classification (NCBI taxonomy): domain Eukaryota; kingdom Metazoa; phylum Chordata; class Mammalia; order Rodentia; family Dasyproctidae; genus Dasyprocta; species Dasyprocta punctata. The sequence continues at coordinate 23,696 of RJWM01009006.1, forward strand.
TGATCTATCAGACTTTTGTCAACATTATGATGATAAAGAGAGATTTGTATAAGTACCAGTTCCCTTCCTTCCTTCCTTTCTTTCTTCCTTCCTTCCTTCCTCCCTTCCTTCCTTCTTCCCTTCCCCTCATTTCTCTCTCTCTCTCTTTCTCATCTCTGTCTTCTTTCTATGAAGCTTCACTTTATTCCCCAGATTGACTTAGCACTTGGGCTCAAGGTATCCTCCTGCCTCAGCCTTCCAAGTGCTGGGATTATGGGCACATGCCACCATGCATGACCCATCGTGCCTCTTCATGTTGTAAGTCCCAATACTACAAAAATCTTGAGCTGATTCATTAATTTTTCTCTCTTCACAAAGAAAACATCTAAGTTTTCATACAATTTAGATACAATACACATGCAATTTGGTTTAGGACATGGAACTCATTAATTTTTAGGGCTGGTAAAAATATAAAAATAATTTTTGAACCTTGCTTCCTATGGACTATGTCTTTTGGGGTTTTTTTTTGGCAGTGGGGATCAAACTCACAACTTCGTGCCTGCCAGACAGGTGCATAAGCCACTGAGCGAAACACCCAGGCCTAATTTAATGAGGCAGGGTCGCACTATGTAGTTCAGGCCAGCCTTGCGCTCGTGTTGTAGCCCATGCCGGCCTTGAACTCACAACGCTCCTCCTACCTCTGCCTCCCGATTGCTGGGATTAAAGGTGTCGCCACCACGCCCGGCAGACTGTCTATGTCTTTGTGAAAGTAGACATGTGAAAAAGTGAAGGCAGCAAAAGTAGACACGTGTGCAAAACAGAATGATTCCTGCTCTTCGGGAGAGCTGCCTGCTGTCATCTGATGGTGTTTTTGATCAGCAAAGATTTCATGGGCCTGATGATCTGCAATGCTTCAGGAAGCAAATCATATCTATGAAAAGCTTAAAGAATTGGGAAGAGTTTTCATCAAAGAAAAGGGAAAAGTAGGTACTCTAAGTTGCAGGAACATCAATGGTTTCAAAAGGCACACTTGGATGAAGAACAAAGAAATAGTCAAGGCTATGACACTGCAAGATACACATACTTATGCGTACATACCACATCCCATAACATTTATGTTTTCTGAATTTAAGTCTGTAATCTTTTTAAACCATGATGGTACACACATGGTCAGACGAAGACAAATTCCCTGAGTAGTGAGCAGTTGCTATCTAGAATTAAGAGTTAGCTCTGGTGCTCTTGGTGGGATAGTAACTTCTTCACCTTGCTGGGGCACAGTGAGAGTCGGGGCTCCACGCAGCAGTAGCCAGCTCCTGTTTCTCCAGTGGCATGTTCTCCTGGAGCCATACTATCTTCATTATGGGAAAGGAACGCGTGAATTTAGCAGGAACATATAATTTAAGTTACTAGCAGCTTGCTAACTATAAGTGTACTTGGCAGAAACATATTTGTTTTCTGGCTTCAAACTGCAATAAACGTCTTTGTAATTCATACCAGATTTGGAACCTATTCAGAAACACTTAGTTAGATTCATAAGATATTACCTATGTCTGTTTTTCAATAGCTTTTAGTCATGCTACCTGGTGGAAGTCATTTTTCCTAGACCTTGTTAGATCAAAACCCAACTCAGGGACACATTTTTCTAATCAGTGAGTTTGGCACAAAATTCCTTCAGGCAATTCCTTTTGAGAATCTTGCATAATGTATTACTGTTATACTTATTTTTAAATCGAGGTCATATACTTGGCTGATGGCTGCTATGGTTTTCACGTTCATTAACATCTTCTCATGCTCATCCCTGTTACAGTTGTTTGGATTTGCAATCTTTTCCTTTGTGCATAAACTATGGCCAGGCTTCCAGTAGGTATTGGCTAAGTGCACTATAGTATTACACTAATGAGAACAGTCTTGTGATTAGTGCCCAGTAGTGCTGGTCTTTCATGCTTGCAGGGTGAATGCTTTATGTGTCTTTTGTACAACTTCTCAGAATTCTCCTTCTGAGCAGTTACTAATTGCATTGCATTCAGCTGCATATTTAGACAGCAGGTGATAAAACTTTTGCCTCCCACTTTAGCCTTCTATGTAAAACTTAACTGTAACAATATTCCATTCTATATTTTTTGTATGTCAGTCTTCTCCCACCATTCAGAAAAAAATAAAAATGATACAGTATTTATTTAAATATAATATCAGTTTTGAGATAGTCTTCATTCACCATAGCATATTCTTCTTGGATAAGGGAGGAATAAATGCTGACTCTCAAAAGGATATTTTATGTTAAGATTTTCTATTCCAAAATAGCCCTATAAGTCAGAAAGTATCTATACAAAAACAGGTCAAATTAAATGATACATTTTTCACTCACAATTGAAAATAAACCCTAAGTTGGGAATATTATTGTTAGCAATAGGGCAGTCATCATTTTTTTTCACTGACATAATTTTAGAAAAGGAGTCTCTTCTCTGAAAATCTTTTGATATTTACAACTTGCTATATCATCTTGTACCCAGGAAGAAAATATTCTATTAGATTAAGAGTGTGAGGAAAATGAGGAGGAGATTCAGCATAATATTTGGACAAGAGAAAAAGTTCTTGTAGGAAAAGTTAAACCTTAGACCGCCTGTTTTTCAGGATTCATACCCTGTCCATGGTTCTGACTGCTTCAGCTATTCGTGCGGACATGCTAGGGTTCACTCAGGACCTCCCCTCTTTGGCTGCATGCCGAAGGGAGCAGGAGACACAGCACATGCTACTCTGCACACCTCCACCCTGGTGCACCAGGAAGTGAGGGCACAGCGTCCAGTCCAGGTAATGAGAGAATCATTTCCACTGGGCCCCCAAGAAGCTGCAAGGGCAGGCAGAGCTTGTACCACAGATGCACAACCAGCAATTTAGATTCACTGTGGAGTGAAAGACTGTCATCTCCACACGAGTCCCGCGCAGTCTCACCCAGTTCGACAGCAGCCATTTCCACTTTAAGTGGAGGGGAACAAGGGAGGAAGAATTTTGTAATCATTAGGAGGAAATTATGAATTGAGCTTTCATTCTGTTTTCTTTTTCTTTTAAAATGAAAATTCCATTCAACTTATCAATCCCAAGGGAAAAAAAATCAACTAATACTTCTAACTGATGATTTCTTAAGCATATAAGTGAATATGGGACATGATTTCTGCATGAAAGTTAATTTTATGATATTGCAGCATAGACTCGTGACCTGGCCCTTCCCTCTGCAGTCTCAGAACCGGCAGCAGGCATCACGAGTTAAGCAGACTCTGTATAATAAGAAGCAAAGACAAATCGGTGTGAAGGACAAGGAGAAGGACACTACTGCTTCCCTCCTGGAAGATTAAAAATAGTAAAATATTGCAACCAGAATTTATCTAAAGGGAGATACTATCTGAGACAGAAAAGAAATGATTTGAGAAGACGGCCACAGCCCATTGTATGATGAGTGCAGCCACAGTCTTGTGCTGGCATTTGAAAGGAGTCACACGGCTTGTGAGGGTCGACCAGATCTCCTCCTAAAGACCTGGTGGCAGGTAATTTTTGACATTCTAATTTTGAAGTGGGACAATTTGCTAAAGCATAATTAGAGTGAAATGAACATGTTACTCTTTTTGCACTGTTAAATGCAGGTGAGAGACTTGGATGCACTGAGTAAATGAGAGAATTTATTGTTAAAGGACAAGAGTCAGCCTGGGCTGACAACCAGGCAGATGACTGTCTCAGAGAGTGCTGTCCCAAGGAGCTCAAATCTATGTGGCCGCACGTGTGACAGGCCCACTCCAAGCTCTGTATCCACAGGAGCAATATCAGAGCAATTTCCAAAATTACACAGGGCATGCAGCAACTAAATCTCCTAGCCGAACAGCCATATTATCCTGAGGACCTGCAATCACAGGAATTATATGCAATTTTCTGATAATGACTCCATTAATGTGAGTCACTGCTGACAATACAATTTGTTAAACATTGCTGGATTCCTGCATCTTGCAGTCTATCACCCCAAAATACATCATTACCTCCACCATCAGCTGCACAGTGGTCATCTCTGTCACTGTCTTCATCTTCGTCATTTGTCATCAGCAGCAGAATAACTGAGGATGCGTCTGAATTTACTGATATTGCCTTATCTTAATTTCATTAGCATTTCCAAGAGAAAAAAAGGCATCCCTTTATCTGGTCAAGTATCAGTTTTGTAGGCAGTATGTTTGATTCCTTCTTTGGGAAACTAGGACCCCAAATTAATTAAGTTTGGGCCAGGTCTAACTTAACTTTAAATTGTCTTTTACATGAAGAGAAACTACCTTGGCAATTAGATGCTTCAAATGAGTGCCTGAAAATACCCATTATTGTGCATTCTAATATACCTAGACATAGAGTAGAACCTAAAGCTCATGGTCTAGCTGATTTACTAATTGGGAGCAGCAACTGCACCTTGTGTTTTGAACCTGAATTAATTAACCAAAACAGATTAAATTGTCTTTGAGCTAATCGAGGGAGTGACACCAAAGGCAGAATTGAATGAGGAAAGGACTATTTAACTTTTTTTCAATCACAAAGGTCAGCCTTTTTATGTAGCAGATCATTAGAAAGTTTTCAAAGGTGGAAAGAAACTAGGAAAACAGTCTTTCAAATATGTAACCTGCTTTTCTTTTAACCAGCTTTCCTTTGGTGAGAAGGGATGCTTCCAGGACATATAGTTTTGCCTAAAGGGTCACATTTACTTACCAGATATACTCAATAGACTCAGTTTTTTGATCAGGACATTAGGTTGCCTCTTGTTTTGTGTTCCTGTCATTATTGCTAGAGCCACTGCCACATCTCTGTCCTGGGTCATGTCACTTGCAACCTATGTAGCCTCATGGCCTCTGTGTCTTCTGGCTCAAGGTGGAGAACAAGCCAGACTTATGTTCCAAAAGCATTTCATCTCATTATGCCCATGCTTGAGAAAGTGCCATGTCTTTCTCCTTTCCTAGGGACCGCAGTCATCATCTTTCCCCGATCCCAGGGCTTGCTTGAAACCAGATTCCAAGTCGCACCAATACAGTAAGCCTAGTGTGGTGGCCATGGCAAGAAGACCATTTCTGTGTGTCCTTCGACTCTTCATCTCAGACCTCTGTCCCAGCTCCTCCACCAAAGTGAAACCCACCTGGGAACAACACGTTCCATTCCCATCTTTATCTACTTTGAACTCCCCATCATTTGGAAAGGTAGAGGGTAGAGGGACTAGACCAAAGCAGACTGACCACTTCTTCCTCAGATGTCGTTTGCTTCTCCTGGGTTTTGAATCGGCAGATTGCCTCCACCATGGATCCCTCAACCCAAGTGTTAGCTCCTCACAGAAACGTACTCAGAAACTTAATTAAACTCATTTCTTCAAAAAAGCATTATTTGTCTTGAGAATCAGTTTGAGAAATATTCAGAAAATATTTGAGTCTTCTATAAAATTTCTGTAAAAGAGATATCCATTATGTTTGTCAATACCATATTTAAAAGATCTGTCATAATTAATATGTATGTTTAATAAACAAAGAGTCTCTTTATGGCACTATATTGTACTATTTTATGCATGAAATTTACCTTGTGCCCCGATGGCCATCAAGTTTAGCCTAAATTTTATTACTGTTTCCAGTAGTTTCTGTTAACTCACAGTTTTTGAAGCAATTATCCTCAAAACCCATTCCACTTCTTTCATTTCTAGCTCTTATTATTACACCTTTTAAAAAACATTTTATGTTATGTCTGTTTCCATGTGTATCGTTAGTCCTTTCTGGAAGTTTCTATGAGGAATCTAAAAGAGAAATCCTTATAATAATACCATTTTAATCCATTCTCTTTTTTACTCCAGATCAAATTTTTGTTGTTGGTATTATTGCTTTTGAAAAACTTTGAGCAGACTCATTTAAAAATAACATAAACCATAGGCAGTTCTTTATAGCAAGAAGGGCTCTGGTCCCCAAGCTCTCCTACATCATATGGGCTTGGTCTCCTTCGGTTGGTCATCCTTTCTCCTGCATTAGTAGACTTTCTTCAGTGTTCCCTGGTTCTTTTCCATCAGAAAATCTCACCACCACTATAAAAGAAAAAGTAAATGAAAGAAAGAAAAGCTTCTCTTGATAGACATTCTGATAGAAGCTGTCTAGCTACTGCCCAACTTCCCTCTGATCCTTTGCCTGGCTCCTGTGGCTCTGAATGGTCTTCTTTATCCCCAGCACAGTTGTCTCACTCTCCTCTGGCTTCCAACTCATCTCTGTTAGAACTACTCTGGTACAGTCACTACAGTGACTTTCACATCAAAAGCACTCTTCTCTGTCTCCACTGTACTCAACTCCTCATCATTTGATCATCCCTTGAAATACTCACTTACCTTAGTGCTTTTCACAAACATCTTTCTTGGTTTTCCTGTTCTCTCCCTGACAGTCCTTCTAGGCCCTTTGCTAGTCCTTCTTCCTTTGCATTTCTTGATGTCAGGCCTGGATTCTCTTATCTTTATTCTCTATACTCTGTATAGATCAAGCACCTGTATATGTTTACTGGATATGCTAATGAGTTTCAGGTTCATATTTCTATCACAGACCGCAAGTCTCAGCAGGTTTTGAAGTACACATTTGACTCTCTTTGGGTCTCTCAGCAATGGTTTTCTTACACGTTTCTCAAAGTCAGCCTGTCCACAGTAAGTGCATTGATTATTAGTGAGCATCGCAGTGGAAAGCCGCTTCCACTTTGTCAACTTCGGTGTGCAGCACCAACGTCCAACCAGACGCTCCTGCCACAAAGCTGGGAGTTTGGCTGGAGTCCTGCTTTTCCTCACTCCTCACACTGAGTCCATCAAGAAGTCTTATCAATGACTTTTCATATTTTGAATCTATTCACAGCTCTGCACTTCTGCTGCCACTTTTCAACGTTAATTAGCGTGTGATGTGTGTGGTTTATCTCTTTTCTTTTCTGTACCCACGTATACATAGGCATTCTCTTGTATAAAACAGATCCATGATCTCCTGCTCTTTTGCTTCCATTATTATTCCTACCAACAATTCATTGTCCTCTGAAACCTGCATTTTCCCTCAAAATATAAACCATATCATTCTATAGTTTAGCTTAAAATTCTTCGTTTTTCCCAGTGTACCTAAGATAGAACCAAGTGCATTTCCATATACCACAAGGCAATTATTGGACTCCTACCTTGTACTCTAACCTTGAAGAGTGCCCTTTTCCTTACCCACCTCCTTCTCTCTCTTGGCCTTCCAAAAGTCATTCTTTCAGTAGCTAAAATACCTCACACTTTTTCTAGGGGTTTTAAAAATTATTTGTAAATATTATTTCATCTGCTTCTAGCCTCCTTCCCTATATCGACTTCTCTTCCCTATCCATAATGAATCTTTCCTGACCTTCAGAATTCATCTTAAATGTCACCACATCCAGAGACTGGCCATGACTCCTTTATATAAAATAAACTCCACTCTTCATTCCCTGCATTATTTTCTTTTGTCAAAGCAACTTTTCCACAATGAACATTAATGTTCTTGCTTATCCGCTTATCTAGAGCTCACCCACCCCCTCAAATTTAAAATGAGTTTTGATGGGGCAGAGACAGTGGCTTGACTGTGCCTGCCTCCTTGATTGCGTAGCAAATTCTCTGTTGGTATCATTCAGTGAGTGAGTAAATGATGGAAGGAAATCAGTTTAAAGACAGAATTTCTTCCTCATCATATTGCTGCCCTCTCCTCTATACCCCTCTTTCCTAGGGAAAGGGAGACTTTGCTATGTGTCTTTTCCCAGGTTTTCACTTGAGCTTAATAGTAATGATCTTATGAACTGTTCTATCGCTTCTGTCCATTAATCCATGGCCCAATTTAATTCCCAGATAAATCCAATTCCCGAGTCTCCCTAGAGCAGTGGTGGTGAATCTATGGCACATGTGCTATTGTGTTTTGCTTTTAAGACAAAAAATTAATAAGTTGATTTTTCTAAACTAAAACCTCAGTACTCAGGTTTAATTTGCAGTGTGGGGTGTTTGGAATAAATAAGTGTGTTTGGGATGACAGTTTGACATATGGTCTCTAAAAGTGCCATCACTGCCCTAGAATATCCCTAATTTTCCCCATTCCATCAGCATCTATCTTGTCTTTGAATTCCTATCCCTTGATTAGTGTACCACATATTGTCTCATTGAGCAATAGCCAGCTACTGAATACCTTTGTGCACACAGCCCCATGCTAGGACTTGATACAGTTTTCTTAAAATTGCTGAGAGGTATTTACTATTTTGCAGATGTGACAATTGAGATTTTTGAATAACTAGAATTCCAATGCACAGCTGATAGAAATATAAAAATGGTACAAATACTTTGGAAAACGTATAGTTTTCTCACAAGGTTAAGTATACAACAAAGATGTGATCTAGTCACTGAGGTTGTAAATATTTATCCCAAAGTTATGAAAATGTACATCTACACAAAAATTTGATATGAATGTTCATAGTATTGCATATCAATGTCCTTTGTTCATAATAACTCCAAAGTAGGAACAACCCAAATGTTCATTATTAAGTTTATTTTGTTAGTACATTTAGGCTGCTATAACAAAATGCCTTAGACTAGGTAATTTATAAGCAATAGAAATGTATGGCTTATAGGTCTCCCTGAGATCCAGGAGTCAAAATATTTGGTGTCTGCTAAGATCTTGTTCTTCATAGATGGAAACTTCTATGAGTCTCTTACAAACAAGCTCTCAAACTTCTTTTCAAAGGCTTAAATTCCATTCTTAGGACTAAGACAACATAGAGGCCCCAGTCCCCAGAATTACTGAACTATTAAGTTTTGAGATACACATTTTTGGGGAAAATAAACATGGAGACCCTAGCAGTGCAACCCTGATCCTCCCATTCATGTCTTTCTCCCAAGCAAAGACGCATTAACTCTAACTTGATATCCCCAAAATTCCTAACTTGATCCATCATTAATGCCTAAGTCTAGAGCCCAGAGTTGAATCTAAATACCATCTAAATTAAATATAGTTGGGACTTGAATTGAGATTCATCCTGAGGCAAGTTTCACTTAGCTCTGATTCTGTGAAATGAAACAGGGAATATGCTTCAAAATATAGTGGAGGGAAAGGCAGAGACTAGATGTTCCCATTCAAGAAGGGAGAAATCAAAAGGAAAGGAAGAGTAATAGGGCTCAAGGAAGTTTAAAACCCTAGAAGGAAAACAACATTAAATCTTAAGGTTTAAGAATACTCTTCTGTGGTTCTGTGTCCCACCTCCAGACATACTGAGATGAGCATTGTATCTGGCACAAAATACTGCAGCCCTTTCGGGTCGGAGCCTGGTATCTGTGGATTGCATGCCAGGGACATACCGACAGAAGTCTCAGGGGTGGCCCTACCACAGTGGGTCCATTTGTGTGTATGTAATGTGTCGTGTCTATCAAATGGAATGCTGCTTGTCAACAAAAAAGAAGGAAATACTGACTGTACAGTAACATTGACAGGACCCAAAAATCAGTATTCTAATCACAAGTTTGATGCAAAAAGTGTACACTGTCTGATTCTACTTAGAACAAATTGTAGAGTATACAAACTGATCCATAGTTATTGAAAGTAGATTAGTGGTTGTGCAGACCCATGAGTAGAGAAAAATGGATTACATAAGGGCACCAGGAGGTTTGGAGGATGGGGAGCCATAACCACATTCTGCATCTTGATTTTGACACTGGGTGTATAGTTGACAGCCTATGTAAATACATCTGTCAGACTTCATCGGATCTTACAGCTGTAACGGGTGATGTCTACTTCATTTAAGTCATATCATTAAAGTTGTTTAAAAGAAACCTGGGAGCTTTGAGAGTCTGAGTGAGGAGATTAAACTTTCAGAGCTCAATTACATACTTAGAACCAAAAAACTCTTGCTCCTGGTTACTTTGGTATACTGGTTTGAAATTGTTAAGTGCTGTATGCTGTAACATTTCTCTGAAATTTTCCTTAACAGTTTGGCATAAAGGAATCAACACTGAACTGCAAACTTTGCCAAGGAATATGTACATGGATCACAATTATAACCTAAAGGCAACTTACAGCATGTTAAGTACATTGTAGAGTGTGTGTATGTGTTTGTGTGTGCCATGTGAATAAGCTTATTGATTGCATAACCACATATTTGACTAATTTATTGATGAGTATGACTGATTATATTTTCCAAATGGGACTACAATAGTATCTCCTATTCTGTCCGCTCTATTAAGAATCGATCTAGTTTTCCTCTTGAAACTGGATGTGTTTGTGACAATTTCAACCCAAAGAGTCTCAAGCGTGATGCCCTGGGACTTTCAAAGTTTCCTCATAAGAGACAATGCAGCTTCTGCCATGTTTTCCGGAGTGTTTTCACTTGCAGTTTCAAGCTCCCCTGTAAGAAATTCATCAGTATGGAGGCTGCCATGCTGAGAAAGAGACAAGCCACCGTGCAGGCAAGTGTGGACCCGCAGTGAGGCTAATCCCCTTACGCAACTCCTCCCAGCCAGGACACCAGCCTTAGAAGTAAACAGACCTGCAGCAATTTCAGTCACCAGTGGGACTCACCCCGACTACTGTCTTCTCATGCAGGCCCTAAACATGGCTGAACAGAGATGAACCATTCTTTTTTTTTTTTTTTTTTTTTTTTTTACGGCACCGGGGATCAAACTCACAACCTCGGGCGCTTAAGCCACTGAGCCAAACTCCCAGCCCTAGTTTTTTGAGGCAGGGTCGCACTATGTAACTCAGGCTGATCTTGCGCTCGTGTTGAGATGAACCATTCTTGCTGAGCCCGGTCCTAATTCCTGTCTGTGTCCTCCAAACAAAAGGTGGGGCTTGGGGAAGGAACCAGGTCATGAAGGTGGAGTCTACACGTGAGATTAGTGTGCTTATAGAAAGTACAGGAGCTTACTCCCTCTCTCCCCCTTCTGCCCTGTCCAGATGCAAAAGCAGACCAACAACTGTAATCCAGGAAGTGGCCTCGCCAGACTTGCTGATGTCTTATTTTGTATTTCCAATCTTCAGAGCTATGAGAAACGCAGTTCTGTTGTTTAAGTCTTTCAGTTTATGATATTCTACTGTAGCAGGCCTAATCTGACTAAAATACTAACCTTTCAAATATGCAACAATAACAAAAAACTACTTAAATTACTAAATTTATTATCATATGGTAAAAAAGAGACCGGAACATACTTTCAAAAGTCAGGTGAAGAAGCTTAAATCACTGACTTTGTAAAAGCTTGAACCACTGACTTTGCAAAATAAAGGGAAATTATTCTGAACAGAAGGCCCTTGAATGTTAGCTATGCAGGATAGTATGTAGATTAAGGCAAAAAGAAAGTACGAGACTATTTTCAAAGTGCAGAAGGAGTTCAGAAGGGCTGCCGGCCAGGGCTGTCCAGATCCAGGCAGTTGGTTCTAGAGAGTGACAAATGACTCTTGCTGTGCAGTGGCAGAAATTTTAGCAGCCTTGTCTTCTATGTGAAAAATATTCTATTTACCTGATTAACCAATGCATTTAACTAAGAAAATTTTCAAAGTACCACATGATTTCTTAAATCTGTGTATCAGAAAATCTTGAGAGAGAAAAAATGTGAGTAAAAATAGAAACTCCATAATTGACAAGCAGAGTCTTGAGAAAATATAAAGAAGCCTGGTTTTCTAGGTTCAAAAATCAAACTATCTTGTTCCTTGACTCTGTTGGCAAAGGTGTTCTTTTTTTGTAAAGTAAGAAAGAACTTTAGGAAAATTAAACTCCCGCTTCCTACCACAAATTCTTAGGAGAAAAATGGAGCCACAGCAATAACTATAAAAAATGGAAGGAGAAGCTTTATAAACCTTTCAAGTCAACATGTGGTCATATACAGATCTCAGACCTCTCTTGCTCAGTCTCTCTGTTAAATGATAAGTTTTCAAGGGACCTTAAGGAAATTTTATCACGGTAACCTCACAGGAAGCTTGAAGTTAAGGGAAGGACTTAGCTTTAGGAGAGTTATAGACCTGGCATGTTTGATGGAATGGATTCATAAATCATTCCAAGGAAAATCCACAAAATTTTAAAGAATATTTTTATCAGTTTGGAACAAAAGAGACATAGTAGAAAATGCAAGAGTGCTTTGGGAACTGCACTCCCCTACCCAGAGTTTTATAGGCAGGAAGCAGGCGGAGAAGTCTACTTAGTTGCAAACATGAGCCATTTCATATGAAAAAAGAAAGATTCACTCAGAAAATAAAACTCAGAGCCCCAGGGATGAAGCCAAGAAAACCACAATGTAAATCTTAGAGCTAGAGATGATAGTTCCCCGGGAGTGAGACTGTACCTTAGTAAAAACACAGCAACTTACCCAGCTGAATTTAGAATGATGAGTGTAGCCACAGAGAATCTGCAGCATTTATCTAGATCAGCTGCGGCATTGCATTTTGGGTGTGAAACAGAACTTTCCTTTTATGCTTACTGTTCTTCAAACTTGAAGATGCTATACTCAAGGTACCATAACGCAAAGCCTCATGGTGTCTAGACCTCTCGTAAGTCACAGGATTCTGGAGTCAGAGTCAGTGGAGTAACTGGATGAGACTTGGGAATTTTGGATAAATGGGGTCAAAGTTGATCAAGGCCAGGAATTCGTTACAGGGGTGAAAACAGGTTTTACTTGGTGACTACTGATAGCAGGGGCGAGCACTGAGCTCCTCCTATTTGGGCAGACATCGCTGTCAAGGGAGAGGTGACCAGTGGTGCAGAAGCGAAACATCCAGAAGAGTCAGTCAGTGTGAATGCATTAGGCCCACTGGGTCTGCCAGATGGCAGGTGCGGCCAGTAAGGTCCTCCCCCAAATCAGGGCGGTGCAGGCCCTTTTCTGTCTGGTGATCGCATTGCGAAGGAATGATTTTTAGGTCCTTTAAAATATTCACTGAGCTGTAAGTTATAGATACATATATATCAGAGATATATCTCTATCTGTGCATCAGATCTGTCTGTCTACCTGTCTGTCTGTCTAGTCGCTTTCTCTCTCTCAAGAGGACAGAGTTTTCCCGACTGCAAGTCCTCCTTGGTAGTAAATACTGCAATGAGGATAGTAGGGGCTACGCTGATGTTTACTCAAATAGTAAATTTTCCTGGGTTGAGTTTTCTCAGGCAGACATGTTAATAACAGGCTGAGGCATTTCAAGGACACAGTGACTTAGGCTACCAGGAACTCTGTTAGGCGTCTCTCAGCGGCTGGTGCAAAACACCCGCCCTACACAGTTCAGTAGAGGAATGTTTTATCCTGGCTCATTGTTTCAGGGGTTTCAATGCGTGGTCATTGTTTCTGGGCTCTGGGCAAACACCATAGTGAGAGGAGTGCGCAAGAGGAAACGGACCCTCTGAGCATATGCTCAGGTAACCTGCTTCCTGCCATGGCCCACCTCCCACCAACCCATTCCACTGCCAAGTAGCTCTAAAGATTCAGCCTTGGCGAGCTCAGGACCTTCGGGATCCAATCACCGTTTCAGGACCCAGCTCAGAATGCTGCAGCCGTGGAGTTCAATACCCTGCCCATGAGTCTTTGGGAGAATGCTTCACATTTAAGCCATAACCAAAGTCATGCTAGAGCTTGGTTTCCCCTTAGTACAGAGATTTAGACAGTTACTGGCTGAGCATTCTACAGTTTTCAGAGCCCATGTATACTTTGCGTGTAAGAAGAATATAAATAAAATAGTTTATGACCAAAGATCAGATGATGGCAATTTTAAAACATAGTCTACAAATTTCCTGGTGCCTATACTCCCAGGAGAGTGTAGTAACTGGTCTTCTCTTGAATCTGCACAAATCTGTGCTTACAAACAGTGGAGAATGTTAGAAGTGATGCAATGGGTGCCCAAGGCCAGAGCATTTAAATCTGTCCATTGAAGCAATCGCGTTTGGTGTCATGCTTCCATAGAAGAATAAGGAAAATAATTTTCTGGACAATGGCAGACAGACTAGATTGCAGTCTGTTGGATAATTGCTAGGCATCACCAAGCATCCACTTGATATACAGGTCCCTCAACAAATACTGGTGGAATGAATGAAAACTGATTGAATAATTGAGTTAATAAATGAAATAATGAGTCCAGTCTTTATAGTGAGTACTGCTGTTTTTGAATTTGAAGAGAAGTTTGGTGACAATGAAAAAAATTTAAATAATTAATGATAGGCTCTGGAATAGCACATTTAAAACATGAGAAGTTATGCAATTGTTATGTGATGAATGTTGATAATTCTTAAGTTTGTTTTTTTTAACGAAAAATAAAAAGGTCAATTTTCTGCAAACAGAACAGAATGGTTTGAGTCAAGATCATTATCATTCTATAAAAATTTTTGCATGAGTGAATAACCCTCTTTTATTTAAAATGCATTAGAAACCAAGCCTTGTACAAAGGGAATCTCCATACATCACACCCCTAAGTATTATTTATTATTTAAAAATCCATTATACAGATAAGAAAATCAGGTTAGAATAAATGCATTCCTTGGGCCAAGGAAAACGGCTGAGGTTTCAGACAGCTCTTAGTATGCTTTTACAAGACTTTTAAAAAGTATTTTCCTTTTAAAACACTCAGCATTTTGTTTTTTAACTATAACTAATGGTTATTTTAACAATTGATAAACTAAACTTTGGAAAGTTGCACACTGGAAGACAGCAAAGTATCTGGAATTGACTTTGCTCAGATAACAGCACAGCTTTTGTCTCCTTGGGGCTTTGCCCAGATCTTACCTTCCACATGGGCTCTTCCCCCACAGACCCATTCCGGGCTGTCACTCTCTCCTGGCCTCATTCTCTCTCACTCTTGCCACCCTTTAACCTGTGATGTAATCCCCTGGTCTTCACTGTGTGTCTCAGCGTCCTAGAATGTAAATTTTACCAGGTTTGTCTATTTCACTGATTGACAGAAAGCAGAACTAGGATACTGCCCAAGGTAGATCGCGTGCCCAGTATGAACTGGCCAAAGGATGGACACGGGCAAGCTGCTGTGTGTGCCGTGACCACACTGGAGATCAGATAGATGAAAGTATAGCCCACAGGGAATTCACTTTCATCTAGAAAACGAAGTGGCGGGGGTGGGGGGGTTGCCCTGAGTGCCAGGAGATAGATTGAGTTCACCAGCTGTCCTCCTCCTTTAGGGACTCCTTCCTCTTCTGTCTAATATTTCTACTTACGCAGTCTCAGTTTTCATCCTCATAAGTTCCATAATAGCTTTTAAAAATCAAGTAATTAAATTTGAAACAAAATCTTTCTTTCATTGGAAACAAAGTAGGCGTAAGTGGACCTTACAGGGACTTTTTTATCTGAGTTTTTGTCAACCCTGCATTCTTGTCATCTAGGGTGGTTTGCCAGGACTGTCCCTTGACCTCTGGTGCCATCAGGTACTAGTGGTCCCATGTTTACTTTCCCCCCGCCCACACCTCATTTTCAGTGTTACAGTAGCTTTTAGGCGGCGGAATTGCTACAGGTCTTCTATATGCTGGTCAGGCAGCAACAAGATAAGTAACCAATCCTGAAACTGGGTGTGTCACGTTTACTTTAAGTATTTCAGTGGTTATTTCCTTTTGGAACAATCTGTACATATGAATATTTCAGGCCATGTCAAGTTACTTACCAGAGGATAGTTGCTTGGAAAGATAAAATTGGTGTTGGAGACCAGTTAGACTAAGAGAACCTTTAAAGAGCCATTATAGTTTTCAGTATAAACTATGACCTGAATTTTTACATGACCTAGAAAAGCTGCTAGGAAGAGGCTTGGCCAGAATTCTACAGGTACTTTGAGTATCTCCCTCTGGACGAAATGCACACTCCAGAAAAGAAACCACAGCACATGTACATATAGAATAACAGGATTGCAGAAGATGCTTTATTTTTTAAATTAAAAATATTTGTAGTAATAGAGTGTATATTGTCAAATAAAGAATCAACTCAGACCATGGATTTTCTTTTTGTTAATGACATAGTTTATTAGTTATCCATTTTACTCTGTATTAACTACATCGTATTTTATTAGTACATTTTCTCTACTTTGGGTACAATTTATATTACTTTTTAAATTTTAGTTTTTTTTATCACTGTCACAGTGTCTGTATTTCTGTTATGCACTGTTATTCGCTGTTATTTCATAATAATGCGATCTAGAAATTTTTAAACTCTTACCATATGTGCTTACAACTGACTTAATCTTCATTTTCAGGTTCTCATTAGTTTATCTTTTCATACTGCAAATAAAGTTTGATCTATCCACTTATGCAAAATAAAACAGGGCCAGTGATATAGCTCAGTGGTACAGTACCTGCCTGGCAAGCACAAATTCCTGAGTTCAATTCCCAGTACCAAAATAAAATAAAATAGTAAATAAAATCTTCTACAGGATTTTAAGGAGACTATATTTCTAAACTACTTCAAAGGTAAGACAGTAAACTGAGATAAATTGCTATTCCATTAATGTAGCAATAATAAGCTTAAAGAAAGAAAACCAGACCACAATGAAAAACATTGTGAGAATTCACCATATTATTTTGTTTTGTTTTATTGAGACAGGCTGGCCTTGAATTCACTATCTAGCCCAGGCTGTACTCACACTCAAGGTCATCCTCCTGTCTCAGTCTCTCAAATGCTGAGATTACCAGGGCGTGCAACCACACTTGTCTTAAATTCACCATTTTTTGGAAAAATTTATCTTAAAAGTACAAATATAAATTGCTTAAGTAAAGTAACAGTTAGCCAGGCGTTGTGGTGCATGCCTTTAATCCCAGCACTTGGGAGGGTGAGGTAGGAGGAGCATTGTGATTTCAACGCCAGTTTGGGCTACAACATGAGCGCAAGGCCCGCCTGAACTACATAATGCGACCCTGTCTCAAAAAGCTAGGGCCAGGAGTTTGGCTCAGTGGCCTAAACGCCTGCCTGGCAGGTGTGAGGTTGTAAGTTTGATCCCCGGTGCCACAGAAAACAAAACAAAACAAAGATAAAAACAAGTAAAGTAACAGTTGATCTATGTGAAAACCTAAACCAAGATTTTACTTGGGGGAGAAAATTGTAGGTGCTCCTTTTAAAAATAGACACAAGTATTGCTTCTAATGTCATCATTTTTAATTATTTTAAAATGTCCATTGTTACACATTAAGACATGTAAAAAGTAATGATAAATATTAAAAGGTACAGTACACTGGATTAGCACAATGCATCCAATTAATATAGAACAAAAGGATAAAATGTTTTGAGTTCAGTATACATATTAAATTTATAAGATACATAAAGAAACAATCTCCCAGGAGAACAAATAAGAAAACTGATATTCTATTCATATTAGTAGCTTAAAAAGTAAAGAACATAAAAGCAGGCTTCACAAGATATATAAGAAGACTATATACCTGTAACTATAAAATGGAATTGCAAGTTATACAAGGCCAAAGCACCACCACAATGACCCCGCTGGAGCATTCAATACCTCCATACTTTTTACAAAATCCTCTATGAATTTATGAGGCAATAACACTTAGTAAATGCTGTAATTATGATGGTCACTTTGACGGTTTTTGTTCTTTTTTTAAAAAAAGTATTTCTATTACAACTTAGACATCCATAGTCTTTCCTCCGGGGCCTGTTCGTCATTTTCCTTTCTTTATTCCTTCTGTTGTTTTCTGCATTTCTTATTATACTTTCAAATACGTACCGTGATTATGGTAATTGTTTTATTACGTATTTTTCTTTTGGAAAATTGTATTACCTCCTCTTGTTTAATGGTGACAAAGCCCTCTTCCATTTATTTAAAATAGATTCCAGAGGATCACTGAAGTCTTTTTACCTTTAATGTGGAAAATCACTTCATCAAGATTAGCTTTGATTCATTTTTAAATTGTTATTCTTTTATGCTGCAACATGTTGTCTTGTTTTCACATTGACACCTGCTTTAAGCTTGAATTGGAACAGATGTCCTTGAATAGAACCTCTTATTTTTCAATTTTTTCATTTGTTTGTATGAAGTGATGCTCACACTAATGTAGTTCAATGAAGGAAAACTGCTGTAATGGAAATCCTTTATAATATTTGCCAGGTTTTCATTGCCTTCTTTTAACCAAAGTAGCAGCCCAGTTGGCAGGGACATCAGCCCACCCCCGAGAATAACACTCAGGATAGAAGGATAGCACCCACAAATGATAAATTCACTGTTAGCTTCATCAAGGAAGGAAGAGTTGGACAGTTTGCTGCAAAATGCAGCTCCCAGCTAAGAAGTAGGCCGTAAATAATTCATTAACCAGACAGATTTTAAAAATTTATAGATGTTAAAATTCAGGAATATTTGAATGACAATAATAGTTGGGATAATAGTGACAATTGTTTTGTTAAAAAATAAGAAGTCACATGAGGAAGAAAAATGAGAGAAGTTGAAAGAATGAGATTAAAACATAAAGTTTAGAGAAGACTAACAAACCAAGCAAAATGTACAAATAATAAGAACACATAGAAATCAGTTATCGGATCTGATAAATATAAAAATAGAAGTCTTAGATATGAAAAACAAATATGGCTGTGAATGTGGGAAAGCTTCCAGTAGAACACTAGCATACTAATTAAGAAAACAATGCTTTTTGGAATATAATCAAAATAAGATACCTAAACTCAAAAGATTTAAAGCCCAGAAAAGAAATTGTGATGCTGCCTTGTATATCATCATAGAAATCTTACAATATAATTTTGGAATAACATTTTAAAAGAAAATAACCAATAATTACTGGGTAATACATGAAAGTATACCTTTAAAGAATCCTAATGAGGACCTGGCTATTTAATTTCATGAGAACTGTTATCATTTGTCCAAATGAATTACTGTACCCAGCCCATCTGATTTCTTCAGATACAGAAAAACAACAGGCAAACAGGAATATATTTTTGTATATTTACATCTTGTATTTTTTACAACTTGATTTACTAGCTATAAAATAAGTAAATATATACATGTGTGTATATATATATATATATATATATATATATATATATGTATGTATATTACTGAACCCTAAACTGTGTTTACTTTGGGCCCAATTATGGGATGTATCACTGTTAGATATTGTTATCTTCAACTTTTTAAAAAAATGTTCTGTACTTTGTTTTATATCATCTTTATGTAAGCATTCATAGCACTATTGATACGGCCAACCAGTGAAGGGTTCTTTTGCTTGATTTAGATAGAAATCATGAATTGGTAAAGCACAGCTCTGCTAGAGGCCCTGATTCCCCTGGCTGACACCAGCTCATGCTGGTGGCCTCCATTCTACACTGGCTTCTACCCGATGCCACAACTTGGCACTGCTGGTCTCTGTTGCTGGTCTCTATTGCTTATCTTCATTGGCTGCTGGTCTCTGTAGCTTTCCAGGTCGAAAAGTCCTAATGCTTCTAGCTCTTGGTTTTAAATTAATGACTCTGTCCACATTATTCAGGATAAGAATGCTGCAGGTTTAGAAGAACTTCTGAGGTCATACTATCTAAGTAATAGAACACAAGCAGATTTACAAGACCACCATAATGAGGCTTTTTTAAAATTGGTCCTGTGCTGCAGCACTGGGGACTCACCAGAGGGAACCTCCCAGACCAACCTGAGGAAGTCTGAGTGGTGTGCAGCTTATATAGCAGCTTCAATCCTTGGTTGGTCCTGCAGATTGCTTTGAGTTGGTTTCAATTTAAACTTTTGAAGCTAAGCATACTGACGGGTCCAAATTCATTTCTATTGCTTGGCTCAGATTCAAACAGGGAAGACATTACTTGGAGCAGGGGCAGGAACTGGGCAGCCACAGTTGTCATGGCCCTGGTTGTGCTGAACATCAGGTGACCTGTTACTGGATTGATAGCTGTTACATTGCCATGAAAAATAGTGAATCTGAAATGGGAATCTTCAGAGGGCCTGGCTGTGATAATCACAGCTTACGAGGGGGAAGTTTGGATGCTAGTAATGAGCCCATTCCCTTTCTTGATCTTTGCACCTTAGGGGTGGTTTCCCCACTGTTGCTTCTTCAGAGAGGCAGCAGCAGTGTCTAGAGCGGCAAGAGCAGAGAGGGGACATTGCAGCTGACAGCCACGCTGCACTGCCTATTAGAGGCGACCCTCAGCAAGCTGTCCTCAGCCCTCCTCTGGGGTGCAGAGGGAAGGGAGCAGGATGAGCCTCAACTGCTGAGCAAGCTAAGGCCCCTCGTGTATCACAGGAAGAAAGCAGAGTCAAGGTTTTCTTGTTTTTCCATCCCCACTAACCTTTTGAGTTCTGTCGAGGATTGCTTTACTGTTTTACAGTATCACTTATACCAATCCCTATGAGAACCATGGCTAAGAGAAGGATTTGCTATAAATGGTGATTATGCCCATTTGTCCTTGGCCAATTGAAGTACATTATCACAATCTGTTTTATTCCCTGATAAAATAAAATCCTTACCAAACTAATAGTTCAGAAGAAAAGCCCTCTGGAGTATGCAATGTACACAGCTAAAGTTTGTGTTGTTTTTTAGAGCGTGATTATCATGTCATGTATTTTCTTGTACGCTGACTACACACTCAGTTATGTAAATCTTACTTAAATCACTTAACTGGTTGTTTGGTACAAGTGGCACACATTCCAGTTCCTGGATATCACTTGAAATAGTTCTGGAAAAGTCCTAGCACTGATACAGTGGGCTGTAAGCAAATGGAGTTTAGATGTAATGGATACATGTCCTGGGTCTCGTGGTATCATATTAATATATTCTGGGCCATACATACATTCAACTAATATTTATGAACACCAAATGTATAATGGAGAATACAAACAATGTTGCAAGCAAGGACAATGCTATGATTCTGCTCAAAGTTTCATTGGATACTGGGGAGGGAGGCTAATCAATATTAGCACGTTTTCTGAGACGAGAAAGGCCTGTTGCTTTCCAAACACCTTTTCCAAATTCTTGATGATGCCTTTAATTCTAGTATTAAAAAAGTTTACCTATTAGTTAGCTTTCCTGACACCCACAATTTTTAAAAAGAGGTTTAATTTGACTCATGCTTTCCAGAGATTCAGTCTGTGGTTAATTGGCTCTGAGGCAGAGATGTCACAGTGGAAGAGCATGGTGGCGCACCTAGTTCGTGGACCAAGAAGCAGAGTAGGGTAACATTGCCAGAGAGGAGGGGTCAGGGACTAAGCACCCAAGGTCCTGCTCCCCTAAAAAACCCAGACACATCCAGAAATGTATTTTACTCATTTCCTAGGCAGCTCCCAAGCCAATCAAATTGACACAATTATGCTTAACCACAAGACTTATGCTTTAGTCTTAACTGAGCATGATCTAAAATTCAATTTCTTTCATACACTAGCTCTTGTCTTCCTACAGAATTCCATGGTGTCCAACTTACAACCCCCTCAGGATTTGACTTATTTCTTTGTTCAGGTACTGTCCTGCTTTTCATACTGTTTGTTAGATGGCCCTGCAGTGTGTGGATGCCACTCTTATTTTTATATATACCCTTTTCCTTATTTTCTTTATAAAATTACCCACTAGATATAAACTGTAATTTTAATGTTATTTTCAAAAAATAGTACATATCCACACGCTGATTCTCCAGAACTACTTAATTTGGTAATAAAAGCTTAGGTTTACTCACTTTAGGTAACACTTTCAACATATTGTTAACTTCTCTAAGTATAATGGATGTTATTGCTATTCAGTTGATGTGTGCTGCTTTTACTTTGCTTTAAATAAGACATGAGACTTGTCTGCTTTTAAGGGAGGATAGATTTTTTAAAATTATGTTTAGCTTATAATTGGTTTAAAATTTTCAACTCTTATTATCCAGATAACACCATTTCTGGTGGGAATTTTGAACTGCAAAATTATTATTAGGCTATTTCATTAAGCATATGGTACACTGTTTTAAATTACCACTTATTCCAACAATATACTTATGGTATATCATATACATTTCACTGTGAATGGATTCAGTCAGTGTTTTCTTAAAAGGACAGGAGAGGAAAAATGTGAAGGAACTGTGTCTTAGTTAATTTTTACTTGTTGCTGAGACAAAATACCTGATGCCC
>RJWM01009006.1:45844-70262 GCA_004363535.1 Dasyprocta punctata
AGAGAGAGAGAGAGAGAGAGAGAGAGAGAGAGAGAGAGAGAGGAAGCAGAAGACCTGCCTTCCCTTACACTGTATGTCGGCTCCACCCCTGGGTGGGTACAACAGTCACGTCATCAATCCTGGCCCTAGACAACAAACTGATCACAAGTGTCAGACTCAGCCCCATCAAAAGTATGTGAGGACTTGGGGGTACATAGTATACCCAATACAAATTGTGTTCTCACAGTCTGAGCAAGAGGCATGGGTAGGGGTGGAGGGGCCGCAGGATGCTGCAGGGGAAGCAGACATTGCAGGCTTCCCGTTTCTGCACACTCTGACAACACACTGAGATGTGTAGCATCTCATCTGCTCTTTCTCTTCCTGCTTTAATTGCCTTTATGCTTAATCATCTGACTTAGATGTGACACTGAATTTGAGATCTTCTCTAACTCCTCTTTTTCTTACAAACAGACTTAATCCTTTAGCTGAGTGCACTGAATACAATTGAACGTGGTGCAGCACCATCAGCTCCGGCTGCCCTAGGGTCAATGATGTATTTTATTTGGTTCTGTAAATTTTGGCTTCCCTAGATTAAGGAGGGCAAGAGAAGAACTTCGTATGCACAACACTGATTCAGTTTCAGCTTCCATAGTGGTCATTGCTTTTGAGAAATAAGTTCAGGCCTTCCATTATATTTTATACCACCCTGCATTATCTTTATAACAATTTGCAAAAAAAAATAATTTCAGTGGGGAATTAGTTTGGAATTTTTGACATATAAGAACTATGTGTGTAGGCTGGGCAGACTGTGGTAATTCAAACCTGTACACAATGTATAATGATCCAGTTGGGGTAATTAACATTCTCATCCCCTTAAACATTTGCTGTTTCTTTGTGTTGGGTTGCTTTCTTCTATATCTGGGTAAAGTGCACAGTAAGTTGATGTGAGCAGTGGTCACCCCACCGAGCTGTGTAACCTACAAATGACACATCCATGGAACTGCGCCTTGATTCCTGTTATCCTGTCTCCCCCACTCTTCTCTCTTGCCTGACCCATTTTGTCTCCAGGGGTGGCTATTTCACTCTCTATTTCTATGAAATCAATTTTAAGGATTATTTAAATGTCTGTCCTCTCTGCTGAGCTCCAGCAGAGCCTGCTTTGTGTTTTGTTCACCATTCCAGTGTCCAGCCCAGGGCTAGGACCCAACAACCAATCCATGCGTATCTATTGAATGAAAGAATAGATCAATAAAAGTGTTTTATGGCTAGTTTATAAGCAAGGAAATCCTGTCTGGGTAAAATATATAACTCCAGGTGACTGAGCAGGTAGGGTGTGACCTGGCGGACACCTATTGATCCCAGCTCCAGCACATTTCTGCCAGAGCTCCTGGCATCTGACAATCGCTTGGCAAGGGACCCTTGGCCTTCTTGACCCAGAGTGGGTTCAAGTCACATAAATAGTATCTGTTTAAGTCATATTGGAAAGACTACTTCGTCACTTGTTTCTTGACTCAGTAGATATTTGTTATGCATTTAATCGACTATTCCTCTTAACGCTTGCTTGAGATCCGCTTTCTGCCCTTGGCCGAAGGTCTTCCGTGAACCTGGAATGAGGACAGGCATCTCTTTAAATCCCTTGCATCAGAAACAATTGGTTACCTCTCAACATCACTTCTGCTGATTTCCATATGACAATTAATGTTAATTATTTTCCTGGATGCCTGTGTGTTCACCCAAATCTGTATATGCGAGCTCCCTTCCATGTAGGATGGCTCTGAGAGTGATTTCTGTGAATAAGGCACAGATAGAAACGTGTCATGGGGTTCCAGGGCAGCGTTCTTAAAGGACAGAGGAAGTCGCGATGCTTCCTTTTCTCTCTGTCTGTCCTGCTGTGGAGGCGATCTTGAGCTCTGGCCTTCGTTTCCATCAGAGGACTAAGTCACTACCTAGTGAACACTGAAGTTAGCCCAAGCCCCCTCTAGCCACTTTGTTGACCCTGCCTCACCTCTTAGCTTCTTTTACTTAAAAACCACTGGTGTCTTACAAATCCCATTGTTTTCTGAGGTTTGTTTACTTGTATCCAATGTAACCCTAACTGATTACCATTCAAAGAACAATAAGGATGGTTAAACATGAGTCAATCTTCTGGCTTTTGGATACACCCAAAGAAAAATCAAAATATCCATAAAATAAAACTTTCCATTGGATAAACAAATTTAAGGCAGGAATAACTATAAAAGGATGTAGTACATAAAATAAAGGGCTAATAGTAAAATTATTGGCCAAAACAGATTTGAAACATAGGATATTTTCATGTCCATTTGAGACCATTTATCCCGCAACTTGAACTGTGTGTTATGAAAAATGATCTCGGAAGTAAATATGTGAAGAGTACCAAATCACACATCAATTAATTGAAAGCATAGGAAAATTTATGAGATGATTTTAAGACACCGTAGAGTAAAATATTTTAAAAATCCCAAAGAGGATGTAAGCTATGATTTTGAAGAACAATGACTCGTGATTATAAATGCTCTCAAGCACAAATAAGTGTGTTTGGAGAGAACATGCAGACTGAAGTTTGGATCATATTTATATTTTCTCTTCGCATTACTTCTAAGTCAAAAGATAATGAACCTGTGGTCTTTCAGCAGATGAATGACCACACCATCACAGTTGTCTGCAAAGTAGGACCCAAATGCTAGCTCCTTGGAGGGGGTTGAAGCAATCAGGATGATTGTCCCATGCCATTTGGAGGGTGCAGCTTGCACTAAAGCCAGGCGATGAATGGTGATACCAGAAAGAAATAGGTTCTCCTAAATTTGGTTGCCCAAATGCTCACGATTTCAGAAACTCTCCACCTATCTACTTTTAGTTGTCTGCAGGATTTCTTCTTCTGTATCTGTTGCTGGAGTCCCATCTTTTGCTGCGTTGTCCTTATCGGGTAAGCAGAAAATGAGCTCCTCCCTCACAGTTATCTGATTCTTTGGTTCATACTTTGTGTTCATTGGATAGTTCAGAATATATGCACCCACTGAACTTGAGCATCACTTTGCCTAATTAATATCTTATAGGGGTTGTTCTTAAATTACAGTAAATCACTTTATAGAAAGCTGTTTCTCAGGGACCTTCTGCGCTCTGCTTACTGTGATCAGCCCTGGTGAGGGTCTATTCGGTCTGTGCAATCTCTGCAAACCACTGAAGGAATTCAGTCTCTTCTATGGATCAGTCAGCCCAGTGTTAAACCCCCTTCTCATTATTTTGGAAGTTACATTTAAATAATGTGTGTTGAGGCTGCTTCATTAAATGAATGAGAAAATCTTTGTCAGTGTCTAGGACCCTTGCAGTAAAGAGTCTTATGATGATGAAGAAAGAGGAGTCTTCCAGACTGTAACAACGTGTGCACTGGGAGGAGATTAGCAGGATCATTATTAGGGGCAAAACCTGAGATCACTCAGCCCTTGAGGAGACCTCAGGGTCTCAGCGTGGAGGCAGAGACCACACTGACATCATCTCGGTTACTAGTCACCTCAGTCCAGGTGAAACTGTGGTCCTCAGTGAAGTAAGTGATTCTTGCATCAACTTAGACCAGGAATTTTTGCTTCCCTTTCAGTACAACTTTTAAATATTAAATCAAGAATAAAAGGATTAAACTTACAGCCTTCTCTGTCATAAGGAAAAAAAAAGGTATTTTTCCACTTTTGTGAGTATAATTGCTGCCTATTTTCAAAATGTTAATTTGCTTTTTCATAGTATACTTAGTAATTAGTGAACAAAACTATAATGTAGTGTGGGTATGATTTGTAAAGGCTTAAATGACAGACTGTAACTAGGATAATTTCAGTCCTGATGTGTTGTTAAATAACAATATATTCTAAATGAGTAAACTTGAAATAAGCCATCAGGGACTATTGGGCACCTGATAATTAAACTTGATCTAACATGGACATCAAAACCAATTATACTGACTAAACAGAAAGACAGGGCAGCTCCTCAGAGAGGGAAAATGAACTTGGACAGATGGACAGAATGCAAATCATGATGGGTTTCTTAATGAAAGAGAAATGAAATGCAATTTGAAACCTTATGAAAAATCTGGGGAACTATTCCTAGTGCACAAATGACTGAAAAAAACTGTGTTGGAGCAAGATGGATTGCCACATTTCCAACTATCAGGAACTCATTCCTCTAGAGAATTTAGACTTTTAAGTCTCCTAGGCAGTGGGGCTTGAGATAAAATGACACAACATCTTTGCATTCACTCACTAGGGATGTTAGAGCTAGCGCCACAGATGGCGCTGGAGGGGCAATTTAAACAACAGAAATGATTAGTTTTGGAGGTTGGAAGTTCAAGAGCAAGGTGTCAGCAGGATTGATTTCTTCTGAGATTCCTCTCCATGGCTTTCAGATGATCGCTTCCTTCTAGCAACTTCTCATGGCGTTTTCTATGCACATCCCTCCTGCCTCTTTCTGTTTTTTAGAAGGCCTGTAGTCAAATTGGAGTAACACCCACCCCAGTGACCTCAGTCAATCGTTTGTCTCTTTAAAATCCCATCTTCGAACATGGGTACATTCTGAGGTATTGGGAATTAGGTTTCAGTACCTAAATTTGGCTGGGCAGGGGGTATAATTTAGTCCATGGCAACATCCGATGTACAATTTATGCATAACTTAGAGAACAGAAAGATCAAACTGGGTAAATGGATAGAAGGGAAATAAAATTAGTACATCATAAGAGAGAAATCTTGATTGGCCTGCAGGGTAACCAACATTCTGACTTTCTAGGCATTGTCTTGATTTTAGCCCTAAAGTTCCCAGAATTGGTAGCTACTCAGGATCATGTTTGCAACTACTGTTATGGGTTGAAATGTGTTTAGTGACCCAAGGAATTATGCTTTGGGAAGATCTGGGTTCTTAGAATTTTACCTAGAGTATGAATTGTCCACCAAGCAGTGCTTCCTGTGAATATGGGATAGAATTAAGAGAGCCTTATTTCATTGGAACATTGCTACCTGCTTTGCATACGGAGTTGACAGCAGCCCCTGACCCCAAATGTCCCTTTGATAGATTTTCTCACTCCAGTGGAGCCTCTCTCCTTTCTTCTCAGTTTGTGTTCATGGAAAATATTATGGCTTCTTTAAATTTCAGGACTTATATTTAGGGTAACCTAAGTCCTGCAATCCTACAACAGTCCTATTTTACCTATTTCAGCAGAATTCCTTTTGAATTCTTTTGTTCTCAAAAAAACCCTGTTTGCAGGATAATTGTAAGGTCACTCAACTTACATGACTCAGAGATTTTCTGGCCCCAGGACTTGCTGGCTTTTCTCTCCATGCCTTCCTGCCTTGACCCTCTGTGTGGTCCTTGATTTTCCTCTCTGACTACAGCAACACAGACTGGACTCATGAATTTTGTTTGAGACTCTTCTACTTTGCCAGGTTTTATATTTCAGTAGTGAAGTAAGGACGCAAGATGTTTATAGCATGCAATAGTCAGGGTACAGGAGCTTACAATTTAAGTAGGGAGAAAATTAGAAAATTGTAAATGATGCAAATAAGATGCATGTGCGTGCAAAGTGTTTTTAATTCATGGAATCTCAAACTATTTCAGGAATCATCTAATTAACTTCTTTCTGCCAAGGAACAAACTGAGGTACAGACAAAGGAAACCGTTTGTCATAGAAATAACCTAATTTGATTCAGTTAAAGAAGGATTCTTGGCTAACAATGAATTAGATATTTGGGTTACCAAGACAGAGATTTTTACAATATAATAACTGTTTCCATAGAACATCTTTTCTGAGCTTCTTTGTTTCTTAAAATAACATATTTGTTTTTCTAAATGTGAAACAATTTTGGGCACCTTAGGAAAAGTGTAAAATAGATGTAAGCAAAAGACTTTTAAAAAAAACGTTCTGGTCCACTTCACAGAAATAATCATGGAGTTATTTGCTTCCACTGTGATTTGTTTGGTGGGCACGCATGCATAAATTTATATGCCTTTAATACAAATTGACAGCGTGCCATCAGAATCCCCATGACGGTGTTTGGAAATTATTACTTCTATCTATACCACTTCTCACCTGAAGTGAAAAACTACTCATCAGGAGGCTGCGCCCTATCGTTCCTTCTGAAAGTGTGTTGCACATGGCCACTCGGGGAGGTTGTGCAGATTTGCACGCCTGCACACTGTGACAGCATCTCCACTTCCCTCGCACGCTCCGCAGTGTACAGGTAGTTACCTTGTTTTAGTCTTTGCCAGCTTGATAGAGCAAAACAGCATACTGTGATTGTCATTTGCCCTCACTTCATTACGATGATACTTGTGAACTTTGTACATGTCTATAGGATTTTTTGGTCAAGTACCTGTTAACATCTTTTAGCCTTGCTAATTCTTTTGTGCTGTTTTTGGCTTTCTTACCAATCAGTGATAGGTTTTTAAAACCAATAGCACAAGAAAATGTTAATATAATGACTTCTTGAACTGGTATATTTTATAACGATATTTAATATTTTTCCATTTCGTTTCAAAATTTTTTTTTGAATTGAGAGTTTCAAAAAGTGTCATTCTGTTATGGAGTAGTATGCTTTATTTATCCTAAATATCACGGAAATATTCATCCTTATACCGACAAATGTACTTTTACTCATTAATCCATTTGTTCTTACTTTTATATTTTACTCTTGCTGGAAATGTTTACGTAAATAAGTTTTTATGTAAAAGTGTTATTTGATTTCCCAACATTAGTTGTGATCATAATAATCATCAAAGAATCTACATTTTCTGCTCTTCTTTGGAGTGACTCCTTACCATATTATTTCTAATATCAAAAACACCATAATGCATTTAATACATGTTACAGCAAAATTTAGGCTCCTATGCAGAATTTTCTTTTTGGAAATAATTTTGCAAACTGTTTCATACTCATTCATTGATAATATTTCTTATGACTTCCTTATGCCCCATTTTAAAATTGAATAGAATTTTTAATGATTTTCAATTTAAAAGAATTAAGTTGAGGAAAGGTAAAATAATTCAGGGTTTGTCTTTATATCAGAATTTTGTGTGACTCAATTTCTGTATGTGTGTGTGTGTGTGTGTGTGTGTGTGTGTGTGTGTGTGTTCGTGTTCCTCAATAAGCTACTGAAGGAATTACTGCTTATGCAACTATTGTCTTGAAATACGCTACAGTGAATCCAACTATTTTCCAGTTAATTAACTTATGTTGTATGGACAGCAATACTATTACTTATAAATACATAAATATTGTTTTTAGTTTTTTCTTGCGTTGTTTCTCTCTCCTTATTTCTCAGGAAAATTCATGATATCACAGGATAATAATGGTAATAAGAAACACCTTTTTCATATTGTGGATATCAATATATGTCACTGACTGTTGTGATACTGGCTGCTTATATCATTTATATATTTTTTATGTGCTCTTCTCACTATATTCAGTGAACGTTCTAAAAATTTAGAAATGAATTTTTTTATTGTTATCAAATGTTTTTAGTCTTTTTTAAGATGGTAAGTTCAGTTCTTATTCTAAAAACTAGGTAATAAGATATATTTACTATAATTTTGCACAATTTTTTCTTGATCAGGATAAATTTTTCACAGTTATGGACTATAATCCCTAAAATTTTTATTTATAAAGTTACATCTATATTACTTTTCTATGAATCTACGTTAATGAATCACGTATTATGTTCTCATGAACATATATGCATACACTTCGTCAGACTTTTGTTACTTCTGAAACTCATTAAGATATTTCCCTTAATAGTTGGGGATTTAGCTTGGAGGCGTAACCACCTGCCTAGCAAGTGTGAGGTCATGAGTTCG
Source organism: Dasyprocta punctata (assembly GCA_004363535.1). Classification (NCBI taxonomy): domain Eukaryota; kingdom Metazoa; phylum Chordata; class Mammalia; order Rodentia; family Dasyproctidae; genus Dasyprocta; species Dasyprocta punctata. The sequence goes on from RJWM01009006.1 coordinate 53,669, forward strand.
ATCCCTGGTACAAAAAAAAAAAAAAAGATTAATTAAAAAAGAATATTTCCCCAAGACTTAGATATTTTAATTATTATTTGGAATTAATATATCTCATTGTTTGAACACTTAGCACAGCATACTTGTGATGTCCATCAAGGTAGGGTCTCTTTGGTTTTGTGGTGTTTATAAATATTTTTCCATTTCAGTGAAGTTAGGCTCATGTAGTGAGATAGTTTAGCACAGGAAATATGGGATCATCATTCAAGTCCACCCAGTACGTGGACTGGGGACCCTCCTCCACTTAGTGATTCAGAGTTCTGAGTTCTGTTTTATGCATTTGCCCTCCTATGAGTCCTGCACTAAGTCAGCACGTAAGGAAAGACGTGGACGAGGACATGGGAGGCTATCATGGGCCGTGTTGTGAGGGTCTCATACCCTTTCTCTTCCGATACATCCGTGTGATCAGATACACTGGAAAAACTTCAGTATTTGTAGGCAAGATGATGAGTGCCTAAACAGGGTAAGCCTACATCTGTCCATGCCTCCAGAGAACAGCAAAACTTACCACCATGTCTACGGACTGACAAGCACTGCGGGCTTCTTTCAGGGTAGCCACTCACTACGTAGCCCAAGTGAACTTCATGGGAATCAGATTATTTCCTGTGTTGCCCCAACAGACTCAGAGTTTTTCGCTCTAACTCCACTCCTAAATATCCCCCACTCCCCGCCAGATTCACTTTCCCGCGAGGCAGCCCTGATCACCACTACGGTTCTACACACAAATGTTCAAGTGCTCCCCAATGCCTGGCCAGCTAAGTCAGTGCAGCCATGGTCTGCAACTGTGCCCGGGCCCCGTCGTCTCGGGTGACTAGCCTCGTTTCGCATCACTCACACGGACTTGCCTTGTGTTTTAACCCACCTCAAGCCCGTCATAACGCTGTTCCTTTTAAAATGTGTCATATGCTTCCATCTTCCTTTGAGACTTCGCAGAGTCACTCTCCTCACCTGAACGCTGCTGCGCTTCTAGCTTGCCTCTCCTTGGCTTAGCGTCTGTATCTTCCCTGACAACCACAGCTCCCCTCACTACAGCGCAGGGAGGAAGTTCATGCTAATGTTCTCTGTATCTACTCATCATTAAATTCTTTTAAAAAATCTTTTGGCAGTGTTCTCTACTGTTTACCTGTTTTCTATTTATTTACAATAAGCCTGGAGACCAAACCAAAGTGTTCATTTCGGGAATCCCAGTCTGATGGAGAATTGGTTTTGCCAACCCCAAAACATAGCTGAGTCCTTCAGCGATACATTAAAAAATACAAGCATTGGCTCTCGTAATTCTTTTTGGAGCACCTGACTTTCAGTTCTAAATGAAAAAGGAAACAGCTTAAACCAACATTTTGATAAAGGTATCTATTTAACCCAGAAAAAAATTATGGTGAGAAAAGCAATGTGGTCATAGAGCTTGTGACTGATGTTCATTTCTATAAAAAAGTTTATATTTTATTTATACTTGATATTTCAGTAGATCTAACATAATTTCCAATTTAGATATGGAAAACTGAGAATGTGCAAAAATTACAGCTTAATGCCTGGGGTAAGAAGAGAAAGAATTCACCTTTTTACAATTCAATCAAATGCAGAATAGGAGCAGTTAATAATTGTAGAATATGAATAATCAGATAAGACATTTTCTAGTGAAAACTCATAAATTTTATTTCGAGAGTACATTAAAATTCAGTTAAAATTTAAAATCATTGCATATCTTGAGCCACTGAATAGTTGCTATATCTATAGAAATCTATTTTAGAGGTATGCAAGTGCAAATTATAGAATGTCAGCATGCAATTTGATTTTATGCACTTTTTTGACTAATATAAATAATGAAGCATGCTGAGAGAATTCAGATACATTCAGCTGAGTATAATTAAAATACTGAGGTGTAACACGTTAAAAAAAGAAACAAATTAAGTACTAAAATGAAGTAGGTAGAAATACCAGCAATTCAGAATGATAACTATGTTGTGATTACAGTATTGTGAAAAGACTAAATCTAATATTTTAGTTTAAATGAAATCAGTGATAGCTGGAAAGTTAATAGAAGCGGTGCCTTTATATTTTCTGTGAATGATGGAGAGGTTTCACTTCAGATACACACATTTTTTGCCATCTCTAGAAATAAGTCTCCCTTGTACTCTGAATAAGCATTCTCACCCAAACGGAACAAGCTCTCTGATGAAATTGGCCACTGGGGCCTACAACAAATAATTAAAATGGAATTTGGGAATCAGATGGTATTTTTGAGTCCAACACTCCCCATTAGGTTAGCTGAATGAAGACAAGTCAGCTTCCTCAACCCATGTGAAAAATGCAATTGAACTTCCTGCCGGTCATCAGTAATCACACAGCAGCTGTGATTTGTGATTGCCCACTCAAAGCCAAGGCTAATCTTCTCTTTTGGTTTCTTTACTGAGGTCCACCAAAAGACCAACTGTTCAGTCATATTCACCAGAATCAGTTTGGAGCAAGAGGAACTGATACTGTAGAAGAGTGAGGGTCTGGGGGATTGTGTTCAATTATGTCACATGAAACGCTCAACTTTGTCCTACTATGTTACTACGGGGTCCCTGAGTTTCTGTCTAAACTACTTTGTGCCCTCCTATATCAATCTTGATTTGGACACTATGATAGTTAATTGGGATTTCCAAGCATTGGTATATTAGAGATGAGACAAAAAAAAGGAACTTTATTTTATATATGCCAATAAAATACCAAATGTTTATCATTTTGGAAAGAAGAGATTATAGCCATTGGATATACTTATTCATCTTAGAAGCACAATGTATACTTCCTATTACAAATTTGGAGCAAAAATTTCAATTAAGACTTAAAATCTTAGTTATATAAATACGAGAGCACTTTGCATTGCTTGACTTTCCTGGGACCTCTATATCCCCGGGTCCAGAGGTTTTGTTTTATTGAGTAATCTACAGTTTGACTGTATTGTATCGCTATGTACTGCCTGAGAAAAAGTGCCTGGGAAGAAAATTTCCTGAATCTGGAAATAATGAAAATAATACATTTCCCTCTCTGCAAAAACTGAAGAAACCAGTGTATGGACTGAAGATCAATGGTCACCTGTATTTAAATCTCCTAACCATATCTGTCCTTCCTCCTAGAAATTCCATTCCAAGGAATCTATATACAAAACAACCCAAGAATAAAACAAAACATTATCCAATGAATTTTCCCACTTAGAGGTGGATGACATAGATTCTGCCAGTTACAAGTCATGTATTCCTCTGTAAAATCTTTAATCTCTTTGAGCCTTAGTTTCCTTGCCTGTGAATAGGAGCAGTAATAGGTAATCTAGAAAGGTATGGTTATGACTCTGATGAATGTTATAATACCACAATGTGTGGCATAAAATGTAGGCAGTAAGTTACAGTTGATGTCACATTATTGTGTCTTGGAACTGATGGCAGGAGACATCAAACTTCACTTAAAATCATAAGATTTTTATGACCTTCTTCTCTTATATAGCGTCCTCATTTTAAATAGAATCTATGTATGATTTTTTAAAAATTCCTTGACTATTTACTAAACTTGAAATTTAAAACAAGATTATCTTAATTATTTTTAAATGATCATTTAAAACTTAGAAAATGTTGAATGCTGAGAAATCTTGACTGATCTTGTTTAACTATTTATCAAATGCTTCCCGATCTTAAGTGATCTATGTGACAAAGAAATAGTGTGTGCATGTGTGTGTGCATGTGTGTGTGTGCATGTGTGTGTGTGCATGTGTGTGTGTGCATGTGTGTGTAATAACTGCTTGTAAGCTACACATGCAACAATAAGCCTAGTGGCACGTAACACCTCTATGTTAGAGCTCTCAGACAACAGATGTGTAATAGTGAGTGGATAAGTGTGTACGGGAAAGAAGGGTGATATTTTACCTTCATTCTTCATTACCCATGTGCCGTGCCTTTTCTATAACACAGCTATTCAAACTTTACCTAGTCTTCTTCCCAGATTAAGTGCTACATATTTCCAATTAATTCCTCTTGCCCTGGATTACAGAATATACTTGATTGCCTTCCATTTAACATTGGGTTACATTCTGTCTTCCTTTGTTCTGTAATTGTCTTGTGGTAAGTTGTGATAACAGCTGCTCTATGGAAGAGAGGAGCCTGCTCATCATCAATTTATTTTATCTTATTCTAGCAAACCCTGGGATGGACTGAGAGAAATATACCACAGTGGGTTTGCACCTTTATCCTGTTCCTCTGTAAGCTCTGTGCTTTCCTCTTAGCGTCCAGGGACTTATTACCCAAAATGATGCTCGAGACCCCACACATCAGTAGAAGAACAAAACAGTGAGTGAAATTACCCAATTTCTGCAGAACTGGTAAACATCCTGAATGTAGGTCACACTCATTGCCTGATGTGCTGTGCTTGTCATGTTCCGACAAAGCAGCTGCCACGAGTGGCCAGACTCCCGGAAAGCAGCAGAGCCCCAAAAAGAGCAGCCATTTGGAAACACATTTTCATTGACAATTTGGGGAAGTTGGGCATTCACTTAAGAAAAAGCCATAATTCTGTAAGAAATGAGCAATTTATGCACATTATAATCAAATTTATTTTTATAACCAGCTACTCCTACATGTGGGATAATTCAGTCTGGGAAATCATACTAATTAGTTAGAAATCCATTACATGGTAAGTCTTGTAGCAGATGCAAATGCTGTTTCAAGCGTTTGCACCTCCATAATGGTGTGGTTTTATTAGAATGCATTCCCAACGTGGGCTGTTTGCTGGTGAAATGTGCTCTAAAGTGCGTTTGAGGGAAAACACTCACAGACACAATTGATACCATTTCTTTTCATGCTTTTCATAAAAACACACGGTGTTTCAACATATAAGGAGAATTCCACTCATCAGAAGATTGGTAAAGTTGTGAATTTTTCAAGTAAATATAGAAATTATGAGAGTGATGGAGCTGGGTTTTAATGGCCAGTGAGGTGTGCATCTTTGCTGAATTGAACGCCTGGCAGCGGGGAAGGATAATGAGCCCCCCTTTAGGGCTAGAAAGACAGAGTTCCTGAAACAACGAAGCTGCTTGTGGATCACCCTGATCCAGCCAGGACCGCTTCCTCCACTGCACTAGAAACAGCTGAGCCCTCTCTGGCTGCCTCAGAGATCTCACGGACAGAAGATTAAAATGTAGTTTGTTACATAAAAAGCAGAAGAAAACACGAACTCCAAAATACCATCATGAGTCTTAATTCGGGGTTGTTGTAAAGTTTGATTCTGCTCACTTAACCTCTGTGACGGACATCATAAATTGTATTTCAAGATAAATGATACAAGATCTGACTAAGGGAATCCCATCAAATGACTGCCTGGTGAAAGGTATTTATGATGATTTAGGGCTTCGGTGTCCAGGAGTTAATAAGCTAGAAGTGTGACTATGATGAAAATCATATTTAGCTCCATGTTTTAAATATACAAAAACCCAGTGCACATCTCCCTCTGCCCCATACAACAATGGTGGAATCAGAGTCTCAAGAGGTCACCTTCTCTCTGGCTATCCCCAGCATGGTGAAGGGCACCGCTACCAAGAAGTGGTAAACTGGAAAGTTAGGTAGCTCTGTGCTCTCTTCGTCTGCCTTTTTGTCCAGTCTAGCAGAAAATCCTATTAACTCTGTATCTTCAACATGGTTAGGATCTCTGTCCTCTCGCTCTGCCCTCTCACGTCTCACCCAGGCTGCTCTTCTTCCTCAAGACTTCGCCTTGTACTCGCTCGCCATGCCTCCCAGCTCTGCCCTCTCTCACCCAGTCTTTCCACAGGACCAGCCTGGGGTTTCTAGCCTGGGATGTTATTTTAATTGTTACTGTAAAGATTTGAAATGTTTGAAAAAAGCTTCGTGATAAAAGGTCGTGGTTTGCCTTTCCAACCTTCTCCCTTTGCCACTGGTGAAATTTTGGTGGCTTTCTGAAGTTCCCCAGATGGCCCTGCTCTCTCTCCTTCTCTCTTGTCAAGACTCTTGCTCAACTTCACACAGCTGATTTCAACCTTCTGCACTGGGTCAACTTTCCTTTCTCTTCAGTTTTCAGTTAAAATACCTGGCATTCTGGACAGCAGACTGCTCTCTCTCCAATGCTCAGTTGACCTGAGTCTTCAGTTAACCTGGGTGGATCTCTCTGTGTCCCTGGTTACACCCCCAATTTCCCAGTTCACTGGGCTCCATCCTGCCAAAAAATGGGGCCTTTAGCAAACAGTCTCCTCTACTGATCTGTCTTCAGTATTTGAAGTGAGTAGATATTTTAAATTATTATATAAAATACATGTTATTGAATGAAATGCATGAATCATGAAATAAACCTTGATAAGTGAATAATTGAAATACTTTCCAGGGCACTGTCTTCTTGCTAAGGCCCCGTGGAGGGAAACAATACAGAAGAAAAACAAATTCTCGCTGTCTGTCTCTGCCCTACAGAGTCACAACTATCTTCAAAACAAACAAATAAGCAGTACCATGTCTAATGTGTTTCTTGAATGCAATCTTCTAGGGTAATCTCTCAATTCCAGAACTTTAATAAAAAAACAAGAAGTGAGGTTTAAGGCATTAGAAGTGTCCTTCAGATCTAATTGAGGCGTGTGTTCTAAGTCATTATTCCCTTCCATCTTCATAATCTTTGACCTTTGAGAATATATGTAATCCGAACATCACAGAGAACTCCTCCTGCAGGAGTTAATTAAGCCTTGCAAAGCCCATTAGAGATAAGTACTTTCTGGCCTCGTGTCTTGGCTTCACTGTTGAGTCCCAGAAGCCTGTGTGCTGTGCTTTTGCTGTCAGAGGCTCAGGATGGTTTCTGGCGTGGTTAAGGGAAACTAAACAAAACGAAACATATGAAAACACTATTGCAGATGGATAGCTACATTCTTTTTCCAGTTCAGGCAAATTTTAGGTGATAACTTCTGTTTCTTTTGGCTAATTCAATCAAGAATGGCAGGAGGATATGCCGGACCTGGAAGCCCACGCTCCGCCCAGTGTAAGTGGTGTACATGTTCAGTGATCAGACACAGGGTTTGGCTTAGGAAACTATAGGTATTGATGCACACCAGTTAATTTCTTTCTATGACATGAAAGTCAGTTGTTTACTCTGTTTTGGTACTACAGAGAAGGGTCATTCAACCCCTGAAAATATTCCCTTATATGCTGACTAGATCCTAAATTCCTTTCTTACAGGAGGGAGGAGGGAGGTCTTTACCACCATGCAGCCCATAGTCAGAATTATTCCACTCCAAAGTCCCTCAACAAGGAGTCCTTTCCAAGAGCAATAATTGGGTGGCGAGGGGTGAGGAGCATGAGGCACCACTGGAGAGTATCAGAGAGAGGGCAAAGGGCTCAGAGAGGACATTATGGCGATAGACAGATTGCTGGCCACCTCTTAGGCGTAAACCTTTATGCATTAGAGTAGGAAATCTAGCTGTGAGCCAGGGCACTCTTCCTTTTCTATAGAACAACCAGCAGTCTTAAGCTAGATGCAGAGAAGATTTGAAAAAGAATGTATGATATACAAGGACCCAGTCCCTGTGGGGCCCACTGTCTCTACAACGTGGCAGACTTAATACTGTCTCTTTACCTGTTGGTTGAACACTTACTCATCCAAACCCTTCTGAGTGGAAAGCAGTTTCTTGGAACCTAGTGTAGAAAGTGGACCCAAGCACAAATAGAGCATCATCCCTCTGAGGTGACTATTTGGTTTAGAGGGGACTTAAACTAGGAAACTGCGTGTCAATGGGCAGGGATGTGGATGACTGGGGTAAAGCCGTCTGTGAAAGGAAGGAAAATATGAATAAAAATGTTTAAATTGTGGAGATGCACGTAAATTCTGTCTCCACTTCCATTGTCCATTTGGGTTTGGAAAACTTACAGAATGACATTATGAAGGAGACCACAGTTTTCCAGATCAACTTTTATTATATTTTTCCCTGAAATGATAGATGGAAATTTTAAGGTTCTGTTTCTGATTGCCTTTTTGATAATTTCAAGATTTTTTTTCTCACTGTTCATTCATTTATTCACTTACTTAAGTATTGACTTGATTTCCACCCAGATTTAGCATGAAAAGATCAAGGTCTTTGGAACATGCATTTGAAATACAGTGTATTTTCGCTGTGAACATGTGGATAAGTTAAACTTTCAGCACTGGAGTTGATTCCTCTAAAAGTGAAACAAAATGTGTTTTCATGGCTGGTGAGCATTAAATGAACTAATGCATTGTTTAAAACACAATAATGTTCTTAGTGCATAATTTAGGCTCTGAAAATTGCAGGCATATCTGAATCTTACCATCTGAAGCATTGCAATCTACTTGGGACAACAAGATGATTACTTAAAAATGTGGGAATTGGATGATAGGGCTGCAGAATGGGGCTCATTATCAAGAATGATGATTACAGATGATTAGTGCAATGCTACTGCAAATGGGTTGGCCTCTGTCAAGGAAAGAGAGAAGAGAATAGGCAGGAAACTCCCCCACCCCGGGTCTGTGCCCACACAGATAGATTTTTGAATCTTAAGGTGGGACCTTGCTTTCATCATGGCTTTTATTTATTTATTTTGAGAGCTCAAGGTTGGAATTTCAGATAACTTCAAGTTAGTGCAGTCAAAGCTCGGAAGCGTTTCTTTTCCCACCTTGCATATGCCACATATCGATTGCGCTAGCCAAGACGACCTGAGAGAGAAGCTGGCATTTGAAATCACCCATCAAGCTTTTAGTAACAAGCATGTTCCGTACCAAGAGGCCAATGTCTGGAAGAAAATGAAGAGTGACAGTGGATTCCAAAGGTGTTCTCAGACCGCAAAACTATGCCAGTGGTTACTTTAAACATGTAAACAAAATATTAATCACCTCTCTCTCTCTTTCCTTCCTCCCTCATGTTTTCATACCTCCTTCATTTTCCCTACTTTAGCAAAATCATTTTTCTTAAAGTCTGGGTAGCATCACAATACCTGAAATACTTATCTCAGATTTATGTTTCCCACTGCTTTGGCACTCTTCCAACAAAGTGCAGTATATAAACGTATCAGTTCAGGAAACAAATTAATGAGAATCATTTGCCTAACAAATATCTTTATATTTGCAAAGGAGGGTCCTGAAAATTTTTAAACATCCCCAGCTCATATAAAATGTGCATTCCTTTTCAATAATTTCTATATATCCTTTTAGGAAGATATCTGTTGTGTGAAATACGATACACCCATCTACCCAATTTCAAATGTCATGTAGTAAACACCTATGAATTACTGATGAAAAAGAAAATATATTCCAGGCCATTATAGTCCCATCTTTCACGCTTGTTATCAAAGTAATTTGAAATGAAATGTCTTACCTCCAGGATCACTTCATGAACACTTGCCTATTGTTTTGACATGCAGGACAGGTTTTCAGGTTTTAGCTCCTGAGTACATGATTCAGTATGAGTCGTACTCACCACCATTGAGCATTATCATAAAACTATTATTCAAAAAACCTGAACAAAGGTTCCTAATCTTCAACAAAAGGCAGACATTTCATTGCCATTTTTGATATTCTAAGGAATTAATCAAGATGTTTTTAGTGCCAAAAGATGCATAGGTGAAATGGTTTTTCAAAGTTTCTTTTTCAGTCAGTAGAAGTAGATTGCTGACTCTTCACTTTTAACTTCCAAGAAAATTTGCAAACTGAACAGTTAGTACATGCCTTAAAGTCTAAAGACTTATCTTGGAATATGAAATGGTTGCAGAAAAAATAAAAAGTAATTACTTCACGCAGATAACTCCATGGGATAATCCTAGGTGGTGGAACTGGAGTTATGCTAAGATAGGAGAATTGGGCTCTGTTAGGGAAATTATAAAATGAATTTAATAAGGAATAATAAGAAAAGCTATTTTAGAGTTTAAAAATAATGAGTTTGATCTGAACATAAAGTTTTAGAAGTTCGAACTTGAATCCTTGGGGGATGGATCGGTTCAGCTGAAATCTGTAAAGCATAGTATAATCTTGTGGAAGACGGCAGAGGGATAGAGTTTTTCTTTGGGGACAGACAGCACAGCAGTCTTAAAGCTTTATGGCGATATTTGCTTTTCTGTGTCCTCTGGGCTTTCACAAGTGCTGTTTCTTGATGCTAGAAACACTATTCCCTCTTCTCTGATTCTTCTTGCAGTCATCTTTCTGAATGCTAGGGTAGATTTCTGCCTTCTGTCCTTTCCAACCATGATTGCGTGGCTCACAGCTTGGGCTCCAGAACATCCTGTGTAGCTCTCTTTTCAGAATCTTTTTTTTTAATTGCAATTATCTGAAGACTTATTGTTAATTAGTGTCTCTATTTCCAATATCTGCATCTTCTGCCAATGAGTGTGCTTGTCATCTACATCAGTGTAAACTTGGAGCCTAGCACAGTGCTCCCAGAGATGAAGGCAGTTTTACTTTTGACCAATTAAATGTAATTACAAGTTAGTAAAACATACAGGCATGCACACATGCACACACGAACATATTCCCAGTCATTCGAAGAGGGTATATTGCAAGGTCCAGTGATATCTTGGCTCCTGGTCACTCTTATGGGTGCGTGTTGGCAATTGAAGTCATTTAGCCATTGGAGAAAGAAAACATATTCAAATACCAAGGCCATTGCTAAGAAAGCCAGGTTTTATGGTTAGAAAGTTAGAAAGTAAAATTCGTGAGTGTCACACTAACACCATTCTGCCCACCAGTGAAGTAGTCAAACGAAGAGGAACCGTAGCCAGGCCCTCTGATTTCCCAGAGAGCTACTCTCGCTACTGCTGAGCGCCTCTGTCCGGGAGTCGCCAGCAGCTGAGGCCGTGCCCGGGGAGGCTGTCGGAGTACCTGCTCGGGAGTGCCAGTGTCCTTTCTCGGCCTTGGGCCTGGCCATTGCTATGCGTGAAGCTCCTGTTAAACTTACACCCAGAGACAATGCTCCCAAAACAACAGCATCATTTGGGAATCACATTCTCCTAATAATGCCGCCAACTTTTAAAAAAAATCCTCAGCCTAGAGTGATACATTTCTTTCATTGTTAAAATATTGCTGTTTTCATTTGTAGTTATAGACTAAAGTACCACAGTTTTCTCATCTATCCTTGACTTAGATCTGCTTTGGAATTTTTCTTTCTTAGCAGTTACCTTTCATTTCTGTATTAATCAATTTGAGCGCTCTCTTCCTCCATGTTAAGCTGCCGATGTCATGCATTATTAGAAACTAAAAATAAATGCATGGTCTGTTTCATGAGAGAGTCTGGAGGAATGCTATGCTTTTCTTTGTGTTTTGTTTTTACTTCTAAAACCAATTAAGGCTTGCAGCTTGGCATGGAGACCCCTTTCAAAGTGTTTCTTTTCTGAATATGGTGAAATTATTAACCAAATAATCAAATGACAACATATAAAAATAAACTCATACATGTGAAAAATGAAACTATAATAATAATAATAGGAAAAAGTCAAGTAACATTTCTGGTCTTTGGATGGGAAAAGTGAAATGAAAAATATCTATAGAACACTACACCAAAATTTAGGATACTTAACTAACAAATGCACCAGAGAAAAATTAACAGAGGAGTAACAACTAAGCAATGCCACTTGCAAAGTATAAAAATGACCAGCTATTATCATCTAAAAAAGACACAAAGCAACAATGAATTAGCAACAATTTGAAAAAAATTGAGCAAAAATTATGATAATGAAATTTATAAAGAAACAAATCCAAATGACTAACTAAATAAAATTATAAAGTAATACTCATCCCTTCAGTAATCAGAAGAATGCAGTTTAATACCTTGCAACATTCTTTTGCATGCTTCAAAATATTAAAAATCAAAGACCCCCAAACAGTTTGGGCATAGGATAAGAATAGCTTCTTCACTGGTAAGAGTATAAGCTGGTAGAGCTATGCAATCAAGGTTTGTTGGAATTGATTATATATGTTCTTAGACCAGCAAGTTATCAAAGAAAGTCTTATAGCCATAGTAAGACTTTTTCCCAAATAGGGTTACAAACAAAATTATTAATAGGCAAAATATGCAGTGTTCTTCTCCAAGAATATAATGTTTCAATCCCGAGGAACATAATTACATAAACTTGCATGGATAGTTCACAAGAACATAGGTAATAATGAAAAAAAAAGTTAAAAAGTTGAAATTTGTAATACTATACCATTTATGTAAAATTAAAGCCACACATTACTACATTTATTTTTAAAATTTCTATATTTAAATATTTAAAAGTTACTCAAGTATAGAGAGCAACACAAATATCTTTCACCAGCATAAAATTAATATTTTATAAGAATTCCTTCAGATTAGTTTTAGAAATAGCTGATTCACACTTTCTGAAGAATTATGTTTATCTAAATAAATATATGGGTGTCAGCTGTGAGAAGCAAAACGTATCTTGGGAAGTCTTTTGGGAGTGTTAGTTTGTCACAGGACATGAAAGGTTAAAAATAAAAAGACAACACATGTGGAGATCTTCGCTTGGACTGATAATTTTGTGTATTATTAACTGATCAATATGAGTAGCTAAATTCTCAATATTTGAAGTTTCAGAGGATGATCAAAACTCAGCAACATAGATCTCAGTGTGTGTGTGTGTGTGTGTGTGTGCTTATGTGTGTGCAAACTCACTTGCATTTCTTTGGCTACAGGTCATTTCCTTGCCTATGTAAACTTTTCATAAAGTTTTTCTGAGTTTATCACTTCAAGCGTGTGAGGTTTGAATCAGACCTTTCATTTGGCTTCTGGAAAGTCATGGCCTCCTCCCCTTGGACTTATCATTCTGATTAAAATCTTGCTTGCTTTTCTGAGGAGGACTCCAACATTGCCTCTTCCTCTTAATGCTATCTCATCACTCCAGTGGGCAGTAACATTTTGACCTGGATCTTTTCCAGCCCTGATTTCATCTTCTTGGCCTTTCTCATGCATCTGCAGGTCCTTTACCTTTCTTATCTTCCCCTTTATTCTCTCAACTTGGTCAGTTCTCACCCCTTCTTCTGTAATTCAGGATTACATTGCTGTTAGAACCAAAGGACCACCCACTATTTCAAAGAGCATCTCCTTTTCTCCTGATCGCAATGGGAGTTACTTGCTGTTGCCCATCTCCCCCACCGTTCCCTCCACAGAAACACACAGCCTTGTCTTCCGAGTAACCAGAGACCAGCTCTCTTTGAGGACCCCTTGGCACAAACATTCCACACGTCAAGAAAGGAAGCTGCAGAGATGCCCTGGGGCTGGTTGTGGAGGGGGCCTAGGTATTTACTAGGATATTAGCACCCAGAAAATGGGAGAGTCGTCCAGTGAAATTTTCAGAAATGGAGTTAGCGAGTTAAAAGCAAATAATGCTTTTAAGGCTTTTAAAACTAGATATTGACAAATGTCTTTTTATCAGGGTTAACAAGTATTTTATACTCATTTATGTTAATATAAATGCACCGCTTTTATCTTCACCAACTCACAATGCTTTGTGTCTGTTAAATTTAAATTACTGAAAATTTGTTGGATTAAAAAGTACATGTTATTATTGCATTATTTTTTTCCTGAGGGTAAATCTCTTTCTTTCAAAGTGTTTAACATGCTGTATTTTCATCTTGGAACATTATCTATTCATAGCCATTGCTCATATCTTTACTGGAGTCTTTATATATTTATTATTTCCTTTTTTGAATCTGGTCCTCTGTTGCATCTGGAGTATGTTCTGAGGTATCATCTAATAAAAGGACCCTTATTTTTAAAAGTAAATTTCTTATTATCCCAGATCTCTTTTTCCTTCTCATCCGTTTACACTGATTGCAGAGGAGTTATTGATTACATAATAATACAGAGCCTCAAGCCAGCCGGTCACTTGCATGTAATGGTTTTCCTTGCTGAGGGGTAGCATTCCTTTTTTGATGGAGTCTAAAAAACTGCTAATGGAAAATAAAATCAAATCTGGAGCATTTCAATACTAGTTTTTATTTTTTAAAAACTGTGTTCTATTTCTGTCTTGTCTTTTTCCTGCATTGCAGATAATTGAAGAAATATTCTGTTCATTGATTTTAAACTTTGGCGGAAAATTTTAATATGTTTCAGTAGAAAGTATAGCAAAATAAATAAGTTATGACCACTCTTGTAGAGTGTTGAGTAAAGAGTGTATGAACTAAATTCACACACAAGTGTTTCTATTTTTAGTGCTGGTGAACAGAATTGGGTTTTCTGGATGAGGATGTTTCTCATATGCATCCGTTTGTTCATTCACTCATTTAGCAAGCGTGGCTCTCCAGTTCTGCTCCCCCGTGTCCACCGTTCTGGCTTTCGTCTGCTTGTGTGCCAATGAGGGGATGTCAGAAAAGAAATATAGAATGATTTAACAAGACAGAACATGCTCCTACCCCATGTGTAAATATGAAATGGACTACCTTAGGAAGCAAAGTGACCATGACAAGCTCATGAAGAACTGACTAGTAGATACTAGTCTGAGAATTCGAACCATATTCCTCAGAGGAGAGTAGATGGTGGCCTGGCCCGGGCTGTAAATACGAAGTTTTTTTAATAATTCAATAAGAGGAAAAGTAGGATGAAACATGAGCTTTATACCAAATCAAAGTATTATTAAAAACATTAAAACATGGGTCTTTGAGCCAAAAGAAACATTCTATCTCTAGGAATCAGGATGGGCTAAGAGGTAGTCATGTCCCAACTGGAATCTTTCTGCTTAATGCTAAGTCAGCCTGCTCAGAAAAATGCCAGACATAATACGGATATTTTAGTATCCTTGTATTAAATGATACTAAAGTGGATAAGGTTGAGATGCATTTGGTAGATGCAAAGAAAATAAAGCTTCCCGTGGAAGATTTGTTTGAAAAGAGCTTAGAAAATGATGAACTGCAGAAATTGCTGAAGGCCACAAAGATGTCTAATACATTTACTATTTTAGCCTTTCAGGAAGGAACCTAAGTGGCAGAAGTAACTTGAAAGGTAGTGAAGACTTTTCAAATTTTTAGATAATATTGTGTCAATTATCTGGTATGTTGATTGCATAATAATTTATTGAGAAGAATATAAATAGATTGGGAAGAATCAAAGGCAACAGTGTGGCAGTATTAAAAGTTCATGTTCAAATCTAAATTTTGGCCTTACAAAAACAGTTGCATGAATGCAAGACAGGGAAGACATGATATATCTGCTATTTCTAAGTGTATAAGAAATTCACCTAAAATTAACAGCTCAAAGCATGAAGACTGATTTTTTTCACACAAGGCTTTAAAGTAGAAGTTCCTGGGGGCATAGGTAGGTGCTCCTGCCTTAGCATGTCTCATGAGGTTGCTTTCAAGGATTGATGGGACTGGAGAGTGTGCTTCGAAGATGACGAAAAGAAGGCGTTGGTTGCCCACCTTTTGGGCTTCTCCAGACAGTAGGTTCTCCTGATACAGCAGCTGACTTGCTCTAGAGCAAGGGAGTCAACAGGAAGCAGGACAGACGTCAATCGTGGATTACTAAAAGCTGTATAAAAATGGAGAATTGCTCATTCAATAAAACCACTTCTACTCACAGAAAAACAGAAATAGCATTTGGTGAAGACATCAACAAGTGAGTTTGAGAGAGATTTGAGCATTGAATGAATTATTCATTCCTTTAGTCTTTTCTTTCAGAAGAGAGTAAATGAGCATTCACTCTACGTGAAGAGTTGCTTTTGAGACCCGGATTGAGAGTGGTGAATGGGCAGGCCGGATCCTGTTCTTACCCAATTTCTGTCTGATTGCAAGAGATGTAAAATCAAGAGGAAAACAAACACGAAAACGTCAGTTTATTTTACTGAGATAAAAACAAGCTAAGTAATCGAGAAGGCTGGGGCATTTGCAGACAGCCCTATAAACTAGAGTTATCAGAGAAACCCCCTCTAGCAAGTGAATAGAAAGCCAAGGATTGGAATGGCAGAAGGCCCCAGCCCTGTGAGAAGCCAGGGAACAGGTATCAGGCTGCCCAGGCCTAAAAGGTGAGGCCCACGGCACGGTGAAGTACAGAGCGCTCTGTGGACAGCACCATGGCTCCTGTGGCTTCACCATCTTAAGAAATGGGGAAAGGGAGGAGATGAGATAACAGAGCTGCCATCAGGTTCATAGAGCATTGTAATAGGTTTAAAGTTTATTTTAGCATGTTCAAGAAGACATATTGGTTTCGCTTGAACAGAAAATGTATCTAGCTCGCATTTTATTAAATCATCTTGTTTTCTTTGTGCATAAAAGCACTGAATGAAAGGCAACTATTAGGAGATAGTAGGGAAAAGAATGAGGCTATTGCTCTAGTTTGGGTGTGAAAAGATGCTGTTAAATGATTTATTGACACATCTCTGAACTGATTTTGGCTAGTTCATAAGTATAGAGAGGCTAAAATGGAACTTACACTTTCAAAGCTCATGCTCTCCTTACTGAGGGGGTGAGGCATGCACAGAAGTGATACCACTCTGGGGGCCGATGGTGAGATGCAGATAACATTGTCAGAGCGGGGACAAAGACTGAGTGAACGAGAGGGCATTGCACACAGCACACTGGTCTGAAAGCTACACAGATAACCTTT
>RJWM01009007.1:0-15587 GCA_004363535.1 Dasyprocta punctata
ATTAATCTGGAGCCAGAAGAGACCTAGAATAGTAAAGGCAGTTCTGGGCAACAAAGGCAAGGCAGAAGGCATCACAATTCCCAACTTGTAATTATGCTACAATGCTACTGTGATAAATCAGCATGTCACTGCATTAAAAACGGACCAGAAGTTCAATGGAGTAGATTAGAAGATACAGCCACAACCAGAAACACACTCAGCCACCTTATCTTCGACAAAGGGGTCAAACATGTTCACTGGAAGAAAGACAGCCTTTTTAATAAGTGGTGCTGGAAAAACTGAATTTCCATATGCCAAAAACTAAATACAGTAGTGATAGAGATGCACTACACTAAAGTCAAAGTGGATCAAACATCTAAATATTAAAACAGAAAAACTAAATCTGCTGAAAGACAAATTAGGTAGCAATCTTGACAACTTAGTGGTAGGTAGAGTTCATTAACAAAAATCAAACTGCTCAAGACTTCCCAGAATCAACAACTGAGATCTTGTCTTACTAAAATATATTTGCATGTCAAAAGAAATCTCCAACAGAGTGAAAAGAAAACCAATGTATCTTGAAAATATCCTAGACAACTCTCCCTCAGAATGAGGGCTTCCATCTAGAACTTATAAAGAATTAAAAATATCAGACCTCCAAAATTCAAAGACCCAGCCGAAAAATTGGCATCAGAGATGAACACACATCTTTCAGATGAAGAAATACAAATGGCAACTAAGCATATGATAAAAATTTCAGCGTCATTGGTTAGTCAAGAATTGCCAATTAAAACAAAACTGAGATTTGATCTCGCTTCAGAAAGAATGGCCAAAGTCAAGAAATCCACCAATAACATACATTGGATGGGCTGTGCAATAAAGGAACTCTTCTCCACTATTGGTGGGAGTGTAGTTTGGTGCAACTACTGTGGAACTCAGAGTGGAAATTTCTCAAAAAGCTGGGATTAGTGGTTCCATTTGACCCATCTATCCTGCTTTTGAAAATAATTGAAAACATCATACCACTGTGATATATGTGCATCCATGTTTATAGCAGTACAATTTGTAATAGCCAAGTCTTTGAGCCAACCCAAGTACCCATCAAAGAAGGAAGTGATAAAAAGATGTGGTATTTTTTATACAATGAAGTACTACACAGCTATAAATATAGATTGCATCAAGGCTTTCATAAGTAAATGGATGCAGCTTGAGACCATCCCCGTAAGTGGAATAAATCTAACTCATTTATGTAAATACTGTATTGTCTTTTTAGTGTAAGAAACTGCAAAAGCAAATACATTGTAAAATCTACAATAGATATTGTGCAAGAGTATTTTCTCAAGAGAAAAAGTAACTGGGAAAGGGGAAAGGATGAAAGAACAAAGAGAAAAGGAAAAAGACATAAATTATATATATATACATGAGGTATCTTAAATGACTATACTACTATTTCTATTAGTTCTTGGAAAAGAATATTTTATTTTATTTTATTTTATTTATATATATTTTTTTTGCACGAGGGATTGAACTCACAACTTCGTGCCTGCCAGACAGATGCTTAAGCCACTGAGCCAAACTCCCAGCCCTAGTTTTTTGAGGCAGGGTCACACTATGTAGCTCAGGCTGGCCTTGCACTCGTTTTGTAGTTTGGACTCCTCCTACCTCAGCCTCCAGAGTGCTGAGATTAAAGGTGTTCACCACCACGCCTGGCTTTTAGAAAGGAAAATTTAATACTCACACAGTTCAATCAATTTTACATGTCTATATCTGGTAATCTAAGCAACCCTTTTGAAGATAACAAAGTGCAGTATTACAACCATTGTTAAATTCCTATCATCTTGCTTTGAAAACCTAAACTATCATTGTTTTTGTTTCATTGTTGTTTGTTTGTCTCACTTCTTTTTGGTTTGTTTTACTGTGTTTTATTTTCTCTTAAATAAATAAAAACTAAAATACTCAGATAGAAGAGCCAACTGTTAATTGAGATTCATCTTTATGCTGTCAAAAGTGTTCTAGAAATGAAAATTTGCAAGAGCAGTAAGTAAAAACAGTAGAAAATCTGCTCAGTGGTCATAAAGAGGAAAGGAAATTGTAAAACTGGCTCATAGTCTGTATGGGTTTGATCCTTTGTACCCCCAAAACCTCATGTAACCATGGAAGAGGCTGAGTCTGGCATTTGTGATTTGTTTGTTGTCTGGCACTGGGATTGGTGATTTGAGTGTTGCACCCACCAGGGGTGGAGCCAAGTTACAGTGTAAGGGTGGGAGGGTGGTGTTTCTTCTCTCTCTTCCTGGTTCACGTGCCTTGCTATTTGGTGGCCACCATGAATGGCTGCCCCACCACACCATACTGCCTTGCAGCCTACTGAGTGTAGACTGAAATCCCCAAGAACTGCAAGAAATAAACCTTTCCTTCCTTAATTTTGGGTGTCAGTTATTCTGTCTCAGCAATCACAAAAAAATAACTAAGACAGAATTTTGTACCAGAGGAGTGGGATCTTTGCTGTGACTATTCCTGACCATGTGGTTCAAAAGCCTTTGGGAAAGGCCTGCAGGAAGAGTTTGGAAAGGTTTGGAGATGTTGCCTGAAAGAGTGGTGCTGAAATAGCTTAGGCTGTTCTGTAGGGGAGATTTTGGTCAGAGTTCAAGAGATCAGAAGGCTGATAGAAAACCTGCCTGTAAAGACCAGGCTTGGGAGGTTTCTGTTGGGAAGAAGGACTGCATTAGTTGTTGGACTCCACACGATGTGTGTTATGGCTTGGCAGAAAGTTTGTTTGCATTTTGCTTGTGTCCAGAGACTTTGCCTGAGACTGAGATTAAGGGTGATAGGCTGATTAATCTGGCAGAAGAAATTTCAAGGCAGTCAAATGTTGAGGCAGTGGTCTGGTAATTGTTGGGGGCTTTTAGCCAGATTTATGTTGCAAATCAAGAGCAAAGACTCCAGCATGGTCATTTATAACATTGTGAGATAGCTAAAGTGACTATACTACTAAATGTATTAGTTATTGAAGAACAGTTAATACTCATATGATTTGATCAATTTTACATGTCTATATCTGTTAATCTAAACAACCCTTTTTTGAAGGTAACAATATGCAATATTGCAACCATTGTTAAATTCTTATCATCTTGTTTTGTAAACCTATAACATTATTGTATTGTATTTGTTGTTGTTTGTCTCTTTTGCTTTTTGTCTTTCTTTTCTGTGTCTTTTTTCTCTTAAATAAAAAAATGAAAAACAAACAAACGAACAAACCAAAAACATTGTGAGTTTGGCCAGAAAACTGTGGACTGCCAAAGTAGACCTGAGACCCTGATTGCTGAGAAAGGACATAGGAATAAAAAAGATGGCCTGGGGTCATCCTGGGTAGTAGGTCTTCATCTCTTGTAGCCCAAGGTGGCAAAGGTGAAAGAGTTTGCTCGGAGGAGAAAGCTGCAGAGCACTGTGTTCCAGAGTGGCAATGGAGGCCACAGGAGATTCCAAAATGGCAGTAGCCACACCTGAGTCCAGAATGGTGGTGGCATAGAGAAGCTTTTCCTCACAATCAGATTCAGAGAGCTCAGTGATCCAGGCACTCGAACCCTACAGCCAAGAGAGAGGAAAGCCTGGCTACTGCTCCAGCTGGCAGCAGACTTGGCAGCATCCACATGGCACTGGTTTTAAGTGCAAGGAAAATGGGCAAATTCTAAGTGTAAGGCAGCTTCCATCCCAGCTGTAGAGGGCAATAGGTAGAGATGGAAGGGTAAAGCCAAGGGTACAATGGAAAAGCCAGAAGTTTGGAAAAGCCAGGAAAATGGATTGTCAAAAAAAAGTTGCAAGAATTAAAGAAAATGAGTTTAAGAGAGAAGTTATGCAAAATGGAGCCCCTGAAAGTGTCACAGGGTGAAATCATTCAAGCCTTTTAGAGCTTGCAACCAGATTGCTTCAGATGCCAAGCATAGAACTCCAGGACTTAATGTTTGCCCTGCTGGATTTTGGACTTGCTTTGGTTCCAATGCTTTGTATTTCCCTGTTTGTAACTTTTGGAATGGTAATGTTTATCTTGTGCCTTTATATGTTGGAAGTGTTTAACTTGTTTTCATTTGTATAAGGGGTTACAGTTAAGAATTTGCCATAGATCTTGGAGGAGATTTGGGACTTGGACTTTTCAACAATGCTGAAACTGTTAGGACTGTGGCAACTCTTGGAAATGGACTAAATATCTTTTGTGTAAAAGATATACATGAGTCCTTGGGGGGCCTGATGCATAATGTATGGGTTTGATCCTGCGTCCCCCCAAAGCCTCATGTAATCATGGATGAGGCTGAGTCTGACATTTTTGATTGGTTTGCTTTCTGGTGCTGGCATTGGTGATGACAGTGTTGCCCCCACCCAGGAGTGGAGCCAACTTACAATGTAATTGCAAGGAGGAGGCATGTCCTCTTTTTCTTGCTGGTTCACGTGCCTTGCTGTTTGGCGGCTCCCATGAATGGCTGCCTTGCCAAGCCATGATGCAACTGAGTATACACTGAAACCCCTGAGAAATGTAAGAAACAAACCTTTCCCTCCCTAATTTTGGGCATCAGCTATTCTGTCTCAGCAATGAGGAAAAAGTAGCTAAGACACAGTCTTATAGTCTGGTATATAGCATGTGGGTCAGTTTCAAACCAGGTTAAAAAACAAAAGCTAGCAAAGCTGGAAAGGGGTCATGAAAAAGTATTTTATTGGAAACCAAAGGAGAATCCCTTCAAAAACAAAAGTGATTAATAGTGCAGAATATTACAGAGAAACAAACAAACAAAAAAAAAGACAGCATTAACTAATACTAGTTGAGCTAGGAATTCTGTAGTCTGAGACATACATAATCAAATTTATTCCTTACCACAGCACTGTTAGGTAATTTTTTTTATAACTTTCATTTTACAGATAAGAAAATTGAGGCAAAATTCAGCTAAATCGACAAAGATCATAAAACTAATATATGGTAGAGCATAGATCAAATTCAATGCCACTACAATTGTCAACTATGTGGTCATGGATAATAGGTGAATTTTCATAGGGGCAAGGGCAACACTGCAGTGATTTTAGAAATTGATTTTTAGTAAGAAATGTATAAACAACAGCTTATATACCGCTCTTTCTCACTCACTGGTTTTAAGGACAAAGTAAGTTGACTAGAAATGGGTATAGTTTCAGAAATGACTTTGCTTGTATCCAATGTGGAGGAAACTATAACATTTCATCGTTGAATCCTATGTGGGCTTAATTTTCTGATGTCACAATTTTAATGACTTCTTCTAAAGTTTATGCAGCTTTATTTATATCTTTACAAATTGCATGGAGAATAATAAATATTTTATTTCAATCATTATAAACCCAGTCTTAGAAGCTTAATCCATCAATGACTTCCCACACTAAACATTCAAAAATGTTAGATGAACAGCAGGGACTTTCTGGGCAAGAGAAAGAGCATCATCTGCCTTGAATGACCATCATTATGAGCAAGTATTACAAAAAGGCACCTTATTCTTGCTTAGAAATCTAGTCATTTCTTTTGCTTTCCCTAAGGGCACTGCAATATATTGGAATGAGGTCAAAAGAAAAAGAAAGAATATTTAAATCAGGGAAATGTTTAGTTTTTTTTAAAAAAAACATAGATCAGTGGTCGGGAACCTATGGTATGCTTGTAGCAGCAGGGTGTTTGTGTCACTGAAAGCTCTGCAACATTCACCATCACTGCCATAGACTATACCTAAAACAGTCTATCTCAGTATCACTTGATTAGGTTACCTATAGTTTATAGGGGGAATATCTTGAAGATATTCTCTGTGGAAAAATAAGCAGACTGAAGCTCACCTTTTTATCTATTGGCAGAGTCTATCAAATTTACTTTGCTTCACAATTCAGGAGAGTAGTGAGTGGGATGGGACTGTTGACAGAAAAAGAAAGGATAACTAATTAGTGTCCTGGAAAAGCAGGAGTAGTGTGTTAGATTGTTGCAGGAAAACTGCCGGTTAAGAGGATTTAAATCTTACCTCCTATGTACTATACACGATAAGGAGAAAATAGGGAGGGCTCCTTCCTTATTTCCTCCCTTTTTTCCTTCCTTGCATTCTCCTTTTATTCAATACTAGAGATTATCTCTGGGCCCTTCTCAGTGAGCTGCATTCCCAGTCATTTTTTTAAAGACGCAATCTCACTAAGTTAACAGTCAGCAATATATTTAAGCTCTCAACAGAGTAGAAAAAGTACATTGTGATATTCAATTTTTCCTCTATTTTATTTCAACTAGATCACAGGAAAGTATAATACATTAATGGAAATCAATTAAAACTTAAAGGGTACGAGATAGTATATTTCAGAAAGTCAGTAAAAAAGTGGAATATGGCATGCTGTTATGATTTAGATCTGAAATATACTCCTAAAGTGTCATGTGTTTAGCAGGCACTGGGATCATGAAATATCACTATAGTCATCTGTTGATGAGTCCAGCAGCTGAAAGTTTTGTTTGGAGGTGTGGTTTGGTTGGACTTGGGTCAGTGGGGGTACGGTCTGGATGATTGTATTCTTGTACCTAGTCTTTCATTTTTTGCTTCTTGGCTCCCATGGGTTGAACAATATTCTACCACATCTTCCACCATGCCATTTCTATCAGGGAGTGAAAGAGTGATCCAAAATAAATCTTTCCTCCAAGTTTTGCTGTCAGGTACTGTGTCCAGGGATGGGAATATGTCTAAGACACAAGAGGAAGAGGACAAGGAGAATGGAGAATAGGGAAGAAGGTAGGAGGTAAGATAAGAGAAAGTGATCAAGAAATGATTTTTGTATATACCAGTTCCCTGAAATGAATATAAATAATTGTACTACAAACATAAAGAAATAAAAATTGTGTAAATTTGTGGTTTGACTCAGTTTTAATACTAAAAGGATAAAAATTATAATAAAGAGCTGATATTATTTTGAGGCTTTTATAATTTATTTTATTTTTTGTTTAAGAAGAAAAAGTCATCACTATGTGTCAAATGATAATTACAACCATTTATAAGGAGTCTGTGATGAAATAAAAAAAGACTTCTGGCTTTTGAAAATGTGTTACTATATACAATACAAAAATAGATTCAACAATGTGGGAATGTAGTCCTCCCCAACAGTTACAAGTTTTAATTTTTAAAATGTATTTAAAATTAAAATCTGTAGATATTCATCTGACTCTGGAATCTACATTATCACATCACCATAAGAAATTTATATAACATAAGTAAATATTAGGAAATATAAATAATTTGAATAAATTTTAAGCAATTACTCAACTAAAGTGTCAAAGCATATCAACACTTAGTTTTACTACTTGCATCAATTATTAAAGCTGATACATACTCATTTAGGATTTAAGTGAGCTTTGTAGAGGAATAAAATAAGAATTGAAATGAAATTAGAAACTTTATGTGGATATGTGCCTCTATATTTTAATATGGAATTTATTGTAGCTAAATAAAATATCAAAATTTCTTCTTAATATTGACATAGGTGCATGTAGTGTTAATTGTGTTATTAATGATTACAATCATCTCACAAAGCTCAGGGTACAAAATTGAAAAATGAGAATTTTAAAATCTGAATATTTAGGAGCTCTGCTGTCAGGGCCTAGACATTGATTTAGCTAAGTGTACAGTGGAACTGGTAAGCCCTTCCTACGGGAAATGTGTCTTCAACTTCTACTTCATTAAAATGAAATTTAAGTCAATGATAACCAGATACTGTAAAATGTTCAGTCTCTATGAACAAATTCATTCAAATATGTAAAATACCAGCAGTCTACACATGAAATCCGCAGATAAGCTTAAATCAAAGATGTTCAGAGGTACAAAAATGGAGTCTCAAAAGAGAGTTGGAGGTTAGAAATATGGAAATGACTATTTATCTGAACCAAGGCTAAACAACCACATATATCTGCAACAAAATACTGTCAGACAGAGACAACTAAAAAATGGAAAGTTTGTGGAGAACAGCCCAGAATGGCAAAGAATAAGGAATTTTAAACAAATATGCTGGAATATGCAATGGCCTGGAGCATGCTCTATTATTTGGGAGTTATAATTAGAGAATTTGAGTAAATGCAGATTTCAGATTAAATAAATGATAGTATATTCATAAATTGGCACAAAACAAACCTTTCACCTAATTTGTTGTTACTATTACTATTTTTAAAAGCACCATAATAAATACCTTTTTTGTGACAGAGGCTTCAGGAAAATTTGGTCTGAATTAGTCCTCAAAACCATCAAAAGAGTTCAGTTTTATCTTGATATCATTGTTCTAAAAATTCTAATGTACCTACAGATGAAAGAAAAAATGGAAGTGATTACCTTTTGTTACTCTAAAATGTTTACATTTAGTGGAGCAATTATTTAAATTAAGTAAATTAACTCACTCTAAGAAAAGCGTTAAACTTTTGTGCCCTGCAAAGCAAATGAGATGGATTTTTCATTCAGAAGTCTGAAGTCGCTATTCAAGAAAGTGGATTACAAATACATGTATTCAAAAGTTCAATGCAGTCCCATTTGCTACAAGGAGTAGGGAATATATAAAGTTCCCATTTATAGGAACATAAGCAACATCATAAGAAATTTAATTTACAATTTTTTAATACTGCTAAAATTACAAGAGAATTTATGCATCGAATTATTCCCTGTGACAAAAAAAAAATTTGCCTAATATTTCTGTCAGCATAACCATCCTGTGGAAGGGTTGGATGAAATACAGTGATACCAATTACTACAAATATCAGGAAAATGAAGTAATCAACCAGATTAATTTAAATAAATATTTACTGAGGAAATTATACAAGCAACAGATTTTTGTCTCCCACAGAAAGGAAGAAAATCTGTTCCTTTCAGAGAACTCTGGAACCAGAATACCCACATTTATGCCTTGACACTCATGAGCCAATTCAAATTGGATAAATTATCAACTTTTTCAGGCTCAATTTCATCATTTATAAAATGGTAATAAAAATAGGACCTGTCAAAGATAAATCTGGTGAGATTCAGTAAAACAGTGTACATAAAGCTCTCAGTCTGCTGTTTGACATGTAGTAACTGCTCAGCAAATATCACTTGTTATTATTTTACTTAGTAAGGTAACACAAATGCAAAGTAGAATGTATTAAGTACTCCAAAAGTGAACACAAGTCCAGGGGTTTGAAGGAAAATAAGTGAACCTAATTAACTAATTAATTAATTTTCATATTACATATATGAATTTCATTTTTCAATTTCAAGTAAGCATTTAGGGATGTAGAGAAATCTGACATGTGTTATTGGAAAAAATTATGGCCATTTCTAGGAAAGAGAGAATTAGAATAATAAGAGCATCAGAAGTAAAAATGTCCATGTGTAATGGTTAATACATTGTGTCAACTTGAGAAGTTTAGAAGTTTGACTAAGGGACCCAGCAGGGAGCCAGGGTCCTTCCTTTATAAACATCCTCATCCTTAGCAAGAGGAGGGCATCAGAGATAGTATGAGTACCACTCCCATCCTAGCGGTGGGTAGCCTGCATGCAGTATAAGGGAAGAAAAAAAGGATCACTTCCTTTCCCCTTTTGATTTTGTTGTTTTTGCTGCCTTCCTCTGCCGTGAAGTGTTGCTCATCTGCCATGCCATCCTGCCTTGGAGCCCACTGATTATGGATTGAAACCTTTACAAACTGTGTCCTAAATAAAACTTCTCTGCCTTAATTTTGGTCATTGGGGTATTTTGTCTCACTAACACAACATGATATAAACTGGAAATAATATTTCAATTTTGTTAGACTGCTAATTGGTAATGTGAGTAGGAAAACACAAAGTAGAGGAAGTAGAATGGGCCACTATTGTGCAGTGATGAGCACTTGAGTAACAGACACTTATACTTAATTTGGGATGCAGTGTGGTGAACTGCAGAAGACTGTTGAGTAAGTTAGTGCCAGAATCCATACAGCATTGAGTACAGTAGATGAAAACTTGGAGACCAATTAGAAAGTTATTATAACGATGTCACCAAAAGAGGTTACAACAACCTGGCCAAGAACATTGGAATAAAAAGTACAAATGATTTAAAACAGACTTTGTTGCCAGATGTGGTGGCACATGGCTTTAATCCCAGCATCGGGAGACTGAGGCAGGAGGATTCTCGTGAGTTCGAGACCATCCAGGGCTACAAAGTGAGTTCAAGGCCAGCCTAAACTTCATAGTGAGACCCTATCTCAAAAAATAGGGCCGGGGATTTAGCTTAGTGGCCTAAGCGGCTGCCTGGCAGGTGCAAGGTTGTGAGTTCGATCCCCAGTACAAAAAAAAAAAGAGAAAGAGAGAGAGAGAGACCTTGTTAAATTAAATTCCATAAGATCATGTAAATTATGAGTTAGTCTTACCATGTGAAGTTGTTAACTAGAGAAACTTTGCCACTATGTTAATAACAAATAGCACATCGAAATGGGAACAGATCCTAGAATTACTGGGCTGAAGGATAAGATGTAACAAGCACCAGCTTTCAGACCTAGTGGGCTTTAGCCACAAAAATACTTTGCCTTCTCTACAGTGCCGGAGGCAAAATTTGAATGGAAAAGAGAAAAAAATATTTCCAATACCATCATAAAAATTATTTCCCAAGCACTAAATAATCCTGTGTAAACCTGGTGTGGCCACACAGGTCTATAATCCCAGTACTTGGGAGGCTCAGGCAAGAGTTTTGGCATGAGTTCCAGGCCAGCCTGGGCTATGTAGAAACTTCAAACCCTGGCTGAACTACAGTGAGATCCTGCCTCAAAAACAAAAACAAAAACAAACATATAAGTTCTATCAGAAATTGTACCACTTGGAAGACATTATCAGTGAAAACTTCACCATTAAACATGTATCAATAACTTCTTCCATTCTTTAAGCAAATGACACATGCAGAACAAAAAACCAAAGTGTATAACTGTAGCTACCTGTGAAACTTCAAAATTTTTTATGTGAATATTTGCATAATATTAAGATAACTCCTGTTAGCATTTTGTATCCAACAAAGAAATGACTGGGAGTCATTTTAAAATTGAACTACAAAGTACTCTTGATTCAGAATATTATACCTCATGAGTTTACTTTTTTTTCTAGGAGCTGCCAAGTTCAAAATGCAAAAATCAATTTGTTAAAAGAGAATCATATAATAAAAATGTATCCACAGAGTTGTCTATTAAAAACATCATTCAACTGTATCAGACAGATTTGTGTACCATACCCCTTTCCTAAATAGTCTAATTTGACTCAATAAGATTATACCAAAAGCTACATACTTGGATGATATTCTTTCAGCCTAATGAAATCACCATTTTGGAGACTTACCTGGCCTTTTTTCTAAATGTTCTTGCAAGAATTCACTTTTGCATGTGCTGCAAAACTTTAAATAAACTGTAGTGTTAAGGCTATTTAAGCAAATATGAAAAAACACCAAGGATATATGACTAAAAATAAATGATACAAAGTTCTAAAACCAAAACAATCACATTCAAATTAATAAAAGAAAATATTAACCAGATCAAATATAACTGAGGAGTGCTCTAATGTTATAAAAAGTACAGTGAATTAATACTTGAGTTAAAATATATTTTACTACCATATGGAGATCATTAATACATTTTAAATAAGATACTTTTAAAACATATATTTGTACTGTCACATTGAACTTCTAAAGTAAATAACACCAGAGCTTTTAAAGGAAAAACCAAGAAACATGGGATAAACAGAAATGAATGTATAATTTTCTATTAATTCCAAACCCTAGAGTTAAGATCAATAATTATCTATGTAATGATCAAAATTAAAGACCAACTTTTGGGTAGTTTTCTTTAACCCACCAATTTATTTTCTCTTCACTGATCATATATTTTGGTTTATGTAATTTCCAATTTTTGACTCATTATTAGTCGTAGAGAAGCATCTTTAATTCTGTCTGTAAAAACTGTGTATTTCTTTTTCTTTACTTTCTCTTATTATGAGGATTCTTCTTCCATGCTGCACAATGGGATTTGGTTCTTTTTGCTTTTCCTGTGATTCATAAAACAAGTTTATGACTCTGATGATGTTATGACACTTTTCATGTTTGCTATTAGAAGTGCAGTGGAGAACTGAATAAAGAAAGTATCATTCTAATATTACCTGAGATAATTCCTTCATTTTCCTCTTACACTTCCAAGGGGTCTTTCAAGCTCTTCAAGCTGATTCATGAGATGGATCAAAGCCAGTTTGATACACATCAATTAATAGATTCTTTTAAAAATCATCAAAGTGACACATTTTACTTGATCATGATTTTGTTGTGTCACCAAGATTGCTTTCAAGATAATCAAGTGATTCAAAGGCCAAACTCTAGCTCTTTCAAAGAGGTTTATTTTATAAAATATTCATCATTCATTAAGGATCACTTGTAGTTTCTGAAAGTTCCTTCCTGTGTATGGGTAGACAAAAAAAACCTAGTATTTTTACTGATTCATTTAAAACTAATTTAGATTTGGTGTGTAGATCCTTATAACAGAAAATATCTGAAAATTCATCTTTTGCTGAATCGATGATGCATTGGTTTATCTATCATGATATTAAATTCAATATTTACATGTGGATCTAAGGAATGTAATGTCATAGAAAATGGATCCTACATAAAACTAAATAAAACAAATGAAAATGGAATGATGTTACTTTGCAAATATCAAATGAATTAATTCTTAACTTTGCTACATTTGATAGAAAATTTTGTATTTTTGCTGTTATGTTTAAGTAGCAGATCTAATATAAACCTTTATGAAAAGAAATCTGAAAACATTTTATTAATGTATTTTGTGATGAAAATGATAATGCTGATGGAAGAAAATGTAAAGAATACAGAAAATATAATGGAAAAATAAGAGTTCTACACTGCTCTCTGTATTACTTCTCCGAGAAATATACTGCAAGTGAAGTACATATGTATCATGTTAGATAAAACACGTATGTTAAAATAGTATATACATATATATGAACATGCAAGTCCACAAAGTAGATAATAGAATGATCTGACCTCTCTCTCTTTATATATATATATATATACATATATATATATATGAAACATAACTGTATTTGTTATGCTTGTAATATATCTGTATAAAGCAAACATGGCATAAACATATACATATATATGTATATATATATTACAAACATAACTGTTCCTTTCAGGTTATTACATAAACCGAGTTTTTTACATGGTATACCGTGGAATATTTTTTGCATCAGTGCATCTAGATTATTCCAACTCTTGTCAAAGTGCATTAAAATTCAATTTTGTAGATATAGCATAATTTCTATAATCAACCACTCATTTTCCGATAGGTAATTCACAGCTCTTACCACTACCAATAGTGCAGCAAGCTTTTCACAAATATACTATTTTGTGAGTATTTATCTATAGAGGAATTTTGCAATTGTAGAACTGATAGAAAAATGTGAATTTAAACTATACTATACTGACAAATTGTCCTCCAAGCAGTTGAACCAATATGTAATTCAATTAACATTATATCAGTACCATTTACATACATACCCAAGGTAACAGGCATCATTAACCACTTAATAGTTTATACTAAGTGTCACTCGGGCATCACATTTGTTTACATACTGGCTATAGCAAGTATTGATCAGGCAGGTGTTGAATGTTCTGAGATATAACATACACAGAAAAACAATCAATTTGGTAAAGTTATCATTTTTATATTTCCTCAAATTATCTTATAAAAATTAACAGGAATATGCAATTTTTGGCAATCCTGTGTTTAAATAATTGTGTTGGTAAGTGGTTAAACCTTGACAGGTGTTGCTCTGAACTCCTTGCAGTTAGACTCAGGGTGTGGGTGGCATCATACTCCAGGGTACACTCTGCTTAGCTCCCTGGGACTGGGAGGCCTTGACCCCACCCAGTTAAGGCGGAGGCTCCACCCACATGCCCCAGGAGGCCACTCTCACTGGCTGTGCACAGGATCCGGCTCTACCGGGTCCCACGACTCAGCGCGACCCAACACTCAACTCGACCCTCAGGGGAATGCCCAGCCAGAATCACAGGACACAGAGGTACACAGCCTAGCCCAGCTCAACCCAGGACCCCAGAGCTGCTCATCAGGGACTGACCAACATAACTGCAGGGCCTTGGAGAGCTTGGGCACCCCCCACCAAAGTGCAGAGCTCATGCAAGCTCCATACTTCAGTGGAGTGGCTTGTGCACACCACATCAGAGAGTGCACTGGCCCCCACCCAGCCAGGACCAAGGCACCAGCACTGTAGACCTGGGACTCTCTCAGGCTTGCCCTGACACAGTTGCTGCTCTGAACTCCTTGCAGCTAGACTCAGGGTCCGGGTGGCATCATACTCCAGGGTGAATTCTGTCTAGCTCCTTGGGACCAGGAGGCCTTGGGCCACACCCAGTTAAGGCAGAGGCTCCACCTGCACACCCAGGGAGGCCGCCCTCACTGGCTGAGCACAGGATCTAGCTCTACTGGGTTCCGTGACTCAGCACAACACACCATTCAGCACAACCCTCAGGGGGGAACAGCCAGTCAGCCTCGCAGGACACAGAGCCACATAGGTTCTTGAAGAAAATGACAAAACGAAAGACCAAGAGGCAGTCTCAGTCCCCCAGTCCACTAAGAAAAACCCCAAGACACACTGAAATGGAAGACACTGGGAGTCACAAAAATGGAATTTCTGAAATGGTAGAAAATGCAGTAAAGAAACAGCTTGATGAAGCTATAGAGAAATTCAAATCAGAAATATTCTCTCAGCTAAAAAATGAAATAAGAATCATTATTAAAGACATGTTGTGTGTATCTAAAGAAGAGCAAGATAAAAAACAGAACTTAAGAAAATGATCGAAACTTTGAATGAACAATATAAGACACAAACAGAATGCATGAAACAGATGCAAAGGGAAATGCAGGAAATGAAAAACTCCATGGAAAGTTTGAAAAACTGCTTAAATGAAGTTGAAGATAGAATCCCAGATCTTGAAGACAGCATGGGAGATCATGGTCATGAAAGAAAAGATCTCTTTAAAAAAGTAAGGAACAAGAAACAGCAATTCAACAGCTGCAAGACGATGCCAAGAGAAATAACATAAAGTTAATAGGCATAAATAAAAAAGCAGGGGTTAAAACTAATGACCTGCAAAGAGTATTCACAGAAATAATAGCAGAAAACTTTCCAAACATGGGAAGAGAATCTGAAATACAGGTAACTGAGGCATACAGAACACCAATTAACCACAACCAAAATAAATACTCACCCAGACATAAAATAATAAGGGTATCAGAAATACAGCACAAGAACAACATACTAAAAGCTGTCAGAGAAAACAAACAGATCACCTATGAAGGAAAGCCTATCAGAATCATAGCAGACTTCTCAACACAAACCTTTAAGTTAAGGAGAGCTTGGAGTGAAGGTTTTCAAATCCTGAAAGAAAACAACTTTGAAACCAGATTGATGTACTCTGCAAAACTATCCTTAAAATTTGATGAAGAAATAAGATGCTTTCATGACAAAGAAGAACTGAAGAAATTTATGGCCACCAAACCAACACTACAGAGAGTACTG
>RJWM01009007.1:15687-70071 GCA_004363535.1 Dasyprocta punctata
AAAAAAAAAAAACAGACTAGCAGAGTGGGTTAAGAAGCAAAACCCAAGAATATGCTGTGTACAAGAAACACATTTAACTCAAAAGGAAATTAATAGACTAAAAGTCAAAGGCTGGAAAACAATACTCCATGCAACAGGAACCCAGAAAAAAGCAGGGGTAGCTGTTATGTTTGAAGACAATGCAAACTTCAAACCGAGAATGATCAAAAGAGATAAAGAAGGTCACTACCTACTTGTGAGGGGAAAACTTCAAGAGAAAGAGATTACAATTATAAACATATATGCATCAAATATGGGAGCACCCAACTATGTAAGACAATTCTTAATAGACATGAAAAACCAAATAAACAATATACAGTTATAACAGCAGACCTTAACACCCCAATGTCACAGAGATAGATCAACCAAACAAAAAATCAGCAAAGAAATAGCAGAACTGAATCAAACTTGTGAACAAATGGACCTTGTAGATGTATACCGAGTAATCCACCCATTAACATCAGAATACACATTTTTCTCACCTGCACACGGATCACTCTCTAAAATAGATGACATACTGGTCCACAAAACATGCTTAAGTAAATGCAAAGGAACTGAAATAATTCCATGCTTATCATCTGACCATAGTGCAGTAAAATTGGAAATGAATGACAAAAAAGCCTACAATAACTGCATAAACACAATGAAATTAAATACTTCTCTCATAAATAACCAGTGGGTCACAGAAGAAGTTAAAGAAGAAATTAAACAATATCTAAAATTGAATGAAAATGCAAATACAAATTACCAAAACCTGTGGGATACAGTGAAAGAAGTCCTCAGAGGGAAATTTATAGCACTAAACTCTCATACCAGAAAAATGGAAAGAACAACATAAACAACCTAATGCTGAACCTCAAACTTCTAGAAAAAGAAGAGCAAGTCAAGTCCAAAGCCCAAAGAAGGGAGGAAATTATTAAGATTACAGCAGAAATTAATTCAATTGAAACTAAGAAAACAATAAAAGAATTAATGAATTGAAGAGTTGGTTCTTTGAAAGAGTAAATAAAATTGATAAACCCCTAGCCAACCTTATCAAGAAGCAGAAAGAAAAAGTCAGATTCATGCAATAAGAAATGAAAAGGGTGAAATCACTACAGACCCGGTGGAAATACAGAAGATCATCAACACCTACTTTGAAAACCTTTACTCACATAGAATTGATAACACAGAAGAAATGGACAGATTCCTAGAAATCTATGAATTACCAAAGCTGAATCAAGAAGACATAAAGCTGCTGAATGACCCAATATCACCTTATGAAATTGAAAATTTTATTAAGACACTACCAACAAAGAAAAACCCAGGCCCCAATGGATTCACTGCTGAATTCTATAAGAAATTTAGGGAAGACTTAATGCCAACACTCCTCAAACTCTTCAATGAAATCGAAAGGGAAGCAAGTCTCCCTAACTCATTCCTGGAAACAAGTATTACCCTAATACCAAAACCAGAGAAAGACCCAACCAAAAAAAGAAAATTACGGGCCAATCTCCCTAATGAACATAGATGCAAAAATCCTCAATAAAATTCTAGCAAATAGAATACAACAAGTTATCAGAAAGAATATACACCATGATCAAGTGGGATTCATCCCAGGAATGTAGGGATGGTTCAACACAGCCAAGTCAATGAATGTATTACACCATATCAACCGGGCCAAGGATAAGAATCACCCGATCATCTCAGTAGATGCAGAAAAAGCTTTCGACAAAAATCAACAACCATTCATGATAAAAACCCTACCGAAAATTAGAATAGATTCTCTCTACCTCAACCTGATAGAAGCTATATATCATAAACCAATAGCCAACATCTTACTGAAAAGAGAAAAACTGAAAACTTTCAACCTAAAATCAGGAACAAGACAAGGATGTCCATTATCACCACTCCTATTCAATATAGTTCTGGAAATATGAGCCAGAGCAACTAAACCAGAGAAAGAAATAAAGGGAATAAGGATAGAAAAGGAAGAATTGAAATTATCATTATTTGCAGACGATATGATACTCTACATAGAAGAATCCCAAAAATCTATTAGAAGATTTCTAGAAGTAATAACCAAATTCAGTAATGTAGCTGGATACAAAGTGAACACTCAAAAATCAATATCATTCCTGTACACAAACAACAATGTCACTGAGAGAGAAATAAGGGAAACCACACCCTTCTCTATAACATCCAAAAAAATGAAATACTTAGGAATCAATCTAACAAAGGAGGTAAAAGATCTATACAATGAAAATTACATTACTCTAAAGAAGGAAATGGAAGAAGATTTCAGAAAATGGGAAGATATTTCCTGTTCATGGATAGGAAGAACAAACATCACGAAAATGGACATTCTCCCAAAATTATTATACAGATTCAATGTAATTCCAATCAAAATACCACGGGCCTACCTCACCAAGCTAGAGAAAGCATTCCTGAAATTCATCTGGAACCAGAAAAGACCTAGAATAGCAAAGGCAATTCTGGGCAACAAAGTGAAGGAAGGAGGAATCACAATTCCTGACTTGAAAGTATACTGCAAAGCTACTGTAATAATATCAGCATGATACTGGAATCAAAACAGACATGAAGATCAATGGAATAGATTAGAAGATACAGCCACAACTACAAACACACTTAGCCACCTCATCTTTGACAAAGGGGCCAAACAGTTACATTGGAACAAAGACAGCCTCTTTAACAAATGGTGCTGGAAAAACTGGCTTTCTATATGCCATAAACTAAAACTAGATCCATGGTTATCACCATACACTAAAATAAAGTCACAATGGATCAAAGATCTGAATATAAAAACAGAGACACTAAACTTACTAGAAGACAGAGTAGGTAAAAATCTTGATGACATGGGAGTAGGCATAGAGTTCATGAACAAAAATCAAATTGCACAGGAAACACTTCCCAGAATCAACAACTGGGATCTCATCTTACTAAAAATTTTTTGCATGTCAAAGGAAATCTCCAACAGAATGAAAAGTAAACCCACGAACTGGGAAAATATCTTAGCCAATTGTCCATCAGACAAAGGACTTCTATCTGAAACATATAAAGAATTAAAAGAAACAGGCTCCTAAAATTCAAGGACCCAATCCAAAAATGGGTATGTGAGATGAATACACACTTCTCAGAGAAAGAAATAGAAATAGCAATAAATATATGAAAAAAGGTTCAACATCAGTGGTCATTCGGGAAATGCAAATTAAAAGAACACTGAGATTCCATCTCATTCCAGAAAGAATGTCCAAGATTAAAAAATCAACCAGCAACAAATCCTGGATGGGCTTTGGGGAAAACGGAACTCTTCTCCACTGTTGGTGGGAGTGTAGACTGGTACAACCACTGTGAAAATCAGTGTGGAGATTCCTCAAGAAGGTAGAATTACAGATCCCATTCAACCCAGCTATCCCACTTCTGGGCATTTTTCCAGACGAATTGAAAACATCATACCACCGTGATATCTGTGCACCCATGTTTATAGCAACCTAATTTGTAATAACCAGATCTTGCAAACAACCCAAGTGCCCATCAATCAAAGAATGGATAAAAAAGATGTGGTATTTTTATACAATGGAGTACTACTCAGCTATTAAGAAAGATTGCATTGAGACTTTTAAAAGTAAATGGTCAGGACTTGAGACCATACTCATAAGTGAGATAAATCAAACCCACATGTGTAAATACCGTATTGTCTCCCTTGTGTAAGAAATGGAAAAAGTGTATATGATCCAAAATCTATAATAAATACTATGTAAGGGTAAAAAGCAGCTCAAAGAGCAAAAGTAATTGGGAAGGAAAAGGTGGAAAGAGAAAAGGGAAAAGGAAAAGATATAAATCTGTATATATGTACATGTAAGATAACTAAAATGAACACACTGCTGAATGTATTCATTATTGACAAAGAACAATTAATACTCATATGATTGGATCAGTTTTACATGTGTATATGTGTTAATGTAAGTAACCGTTTTGAAGATAACAATACGCAGTATTGCCACCATTGTCAAGTTTCTATCATCCTGTTTTGTAAACCTGCAGTATTACTGTTGTGTATTTACTCTAGTCTTTTGTCTCTTTTTGTTGTTGTCTTTGTTATATATGTTTCTTTTCTTCTTCACTTAAATAATAAAAGCCTTTATTTAGAAAGATAAAATAGTAACTAATTTTTTAATTTTATTTTATTCATTAATAATTGATGAGCAAAATTTTTAAATTTATTTTCTTTTCCTTTCTCTTTCTTTTTTTCTTTTTCTTTTTTTTTTTTTTTTTTTTTTTTTTTTTTTTTTTTTTTTTTTTTTTTTTTTTTTTTTTTTTTTTTTTTTTTTTTGTCTTTTTGTTTTTTTGGTACTGGGCATTGAATTCATGACCTCACACTTACTAGGTAACGCTTGAGCCACTGAGCTACACCTCCAGTAATAAATTTATTTTCTTTTGGCATTGCATTTCTGTCATTGTATCTTTTTCTAGCAGCTCTTCCACAACTTCCTGATGCATCTTTTGCTCCATTTTATTTTCTATGGATTTTTTATATAACTATTTTTATGCAAAATATCTTTTCCCTTAATAAGAAAAATTTATTTTAGCCCACAAATACTTTTATGTTTCATGACACTTTAATGACATTCTTCAGTTAAATAAGATTTTTTTTATTAATTGATACACTTACTTTATTTTATGACATATGAATCTTTAGGCATTTTTCCTCAAAATATAATAAAGAAAATTGACTGTATTGGTTTCTAATATTTTATTTGTTTTATTACTAAAAGCTTTGTGAATATAATTTGTCTATAGTAAATTGCATTTTTAAATGTACATTTTGTTTTAATTTTGAGAAATGTATACACCTGTTGCATTACTCAGCATTGTCATTGTTGCACATACTACCTGAAACCCCCATGTAGAGGACAAAAGCTTTAACTTCTAGTTCAGGAGATTCTGTCAGTGTTTGACCAGCTCTAAGATGAAGGCATCATGTTGGAAGGTTAAGGTGGAGCAAAGCTACTCAGCACATAGCACCTTGGAAGCACTGCATGGGAAGAGTTCATGGAAGGAATGGGTGAGGGATAATACATACTACCCAAAACCTCAACTTTATGACACCTGTGGACATACACAGGAACATGGTCTTGCATTCAGTTAGATATTTCTTAATCAAATTATGTTAATATATCAGGATTAATAACTACATATATGAAACTACCTCCACAATAAAGATAGTGAACACGTAGAACTCCCACAGAAATTTCCAGGTATCTCTTCATATTTTCATCTTCCTGCACCTCAGTCTCTCAGCTGCAGGTAACTCCTGACCTGTTTTCTGTTATTATAGTTTAGAGTGCATTTTGTAGAGTTTTTATAAATACAAGAATTCAACGTTTTTATTTATTTTCTTATTTAAACCTGGATACTTGTCTTCACACAATTATTTTAATAACTTCTAGGTTGTTATGTGTTTCAGTAGTTCAGGACTTTCTATTCTGGAATTTTTTTCCATTGTATGGATGTAATACATAAGGTTTACTCACTCACTTGTTGATGTACATTTGGATTGTTTCCAGCTTTTGGTTTTGAACATATGCTGTCATTTTTCGGAATAAATTCCTAAAAGTAGAATGGCAGAAATACGATATAGTTGTATACTTACCCTTTAAAAAAACTGACAATATAGATCCAAAGATGTTGCACAATTCTATAGCCCAACCATTAGTGTATGAGAGTTACAATAGCTGCACATCCACACTAAAAGTTTGAATAGTCAGTCTTTTTAATTTTCATCATGTTAATGTGTGTTTGTGATAGTATCATGTTTTGGGTTCAATTTACATTACATGAAGATGACACTGAGTTTCTTTTCATGTGTGTATTGCACAATGTGGTGAGGAAATGTTTTCAAATCTTGAAAAAAATTTTTAAAACTTGATTGTTCTCTTTACTAAATTTTGAGTGTCCTTTATGTATCCTAGGTATAAATCCCATGTTATATAACTGATTTGCTGATACTTTTACCCAGTCCACATTTTTTTGCCTTTATTCTTTTATTTCTGTTCTGAATACCAAAATTCCTTAATTTTTCCTGTTTTTGTTTTTGTTTTTTGTACTGGAGACTAAACTTGGCCTTCACACTTAGCTAAACTTACAGCTATCTTTTTATTTTTTTTTTTACTTTGAGACACGTCCAAGATGCCCAAACTGCAGTATATCTACTTCCTCCTTACAGATTAATGGGATTGCCACTATGCACTCTAATATCCAAAATAGGTTATTGTAATAGTTGCTATATTTGTCAATTTGAGAAGTTTAGAAATTAACTCAGCAGTTCTACATCCTAAGGTGAAGAGGACTTGCCCTGGAAAGACTGTTTATGCTCTAGGATGCTGTGATGGTTGTTTCCTTGTGTCAACTTGAGAAGTTTAGAAGTTTAACTAGGTGACGTAGCAGGTGACCAGGTCCTCACTTTGTAAACATTCTGAGCCTGTGAAAGAGGAAGGTAACAGAGATGATGTGAATCCTACACGTACCCTAGGATAGGCAGGCTGCTTGCAATATAAGTGAAGAAAAGAGGCTTTCTTATCCCTTTTTTGATTTTGTTGCTTTTGCTGTCTTCTGCCACCATAAAGTGTTGTCCCTCTACCACGCCACTCTGCCTTGGAGCCAGATGATTACATAATGAAACCTTCACAAACTGTGAGCTAAACTTTTCCTTCCTTAACTGTGTGTGTTGTGTATTTTATCCCAGCGGTGAGAGAAAAGCAACCCAGACAGTTATTGTTTTGATGAAATTTATGTTTTTACATTGTGTTTATGGTTTTACAGTGATAAAATCTTTGCCTAGCTCAGTGTCACAAAGAATTTATCAAAGACTTTTCCAGAAATTTTATAGCTATAAGACTTAGATATATATTCCATTTTGTGTTAAGTTTTATTTATGATATGAATTGTGGATTAAAATCTTGTTTACTTTAAAACTTTTATGAATGAATCTCAATTCATTACAACATTTGTTGAAAGGCTATCAGCATTCTATTGAATTTATTTTGCAGGATATATAAATCTACCTTCTCTTCACTTATTTTCTACTTGTTTCAACTTTTATCCTTTTTCCCTATTTTTATCTTAATTGGACTGAGTAATTTTTAAAATTCTACTTCTAACATTAGTAATGTTACTGCTTTGCTATTTAAAGGTCTCTTTTGATTTTTACTGTATTATTTTCACTTAACATACACTATATTTCATAGATACTGAAACTCTTCAAAATTATTGTGAAAAACAGAACAATAACTTTCTACTAATCACCTCTAAACTATTTGCTATTTCATTTATTCACTTTTCTTTTAACCCTGTAGCGCATTATTTTCTCTTTTGCATTTAACAATTACTTTTTTCTCAAACAATTATATAATCACCCTTTTCTGTTTAATCATACAAGCACCATGTCTGCTACTCTTTGTTCCTTTGTGTACATCCAAATTTACACAGACTTCTTGACAGATTTCCTTTAATATTTATTGTAGCAGTTTTGGTGTCATTAACTTTTTAATTTTCCATATATCTAAAAGATTTATTTGGTCTTTCTTTTTGTAATTATTTGCATTGAGTTTAAGATTGTAAGCTCATTTTTAAGCACCTTAAACCTATTTCTCCACTATCATGATTCATTTGCTCTTTTTAGTGAAAAATCAGATGCATCACAACTGACTGCTGTTTCTACTTAACAGTGTTTTTGATTTTGACTTTTTTTGGTGAAGTTTTGTCTGTGTTTATTTTGGCTTGGGGTTTGTTGAGATTTTTTGATCCCTTAGATTTGAATTTTAACAAAATTTGCAAAATTTTTATCTTTAACTCATAAAATTAAATTTCTTTCCTATAATTTATGGGGACTCCATTTACACATTTATTTGACTGAAAGTATGTCCCAGGTCATTAAAATGATAGGTTTCCTACCTTTTCTCTATTTTACTTTTAATGCTTTCTATTTCTATGTGCTCAAATTCACAATTGTTTTCTCCTGAATAATTCATATGCCATCAACTTCATCCAGCATATTTTTCTTTTTAGACATGGTACTTGTAATTACTAGCAGGTAAATTTGTGTCTTTTTAACACGTTTTCTTCCATATTTTAACATGTGCCAACTCTATTTGACAAGTACAATATTTCCCATAGCATCTAGGACATATGGAATACAGTCACGTAACCTGAATATTCTTTTTAATTAGTACGTTTGCAGCACATAATGTTTACAATTTTTGTGTGCAGATTGTACACATATATGACATATCTAAATTTTCATTTAATTTTCTTTCCTTCCTCTTCCTCACCCTCCCTGCCATTTCTTTATCTTCTTCCCATTTGTGAAAATTCTGTCTCCCCAAATCCTATTACGTCTCTTTTTTTGATCCTTATGTATAATTTAGGATTCTCATATGAGAAGCCATGTAGTACTTAATAATATGAGTCTGATTTATTTATTTAACACTGTGGTCTCATAGTGCAGCCATTTTCTTACAAATGACTCATCTTTCCTTATGTCAAAGTAATGCTTCATTGTGTGTAAAGACCATATTTGCATTATCCATTCATTTGATAATTGAATTATAGTCTGCTTCCAAGACTTAACTA
Organism: Dasyprocta punctata; assembly: GCA_004363535.1. NCBI lineage: Eukaryota > Metazoa > Chordata > Mammalia > Rodentia > Dasyproctidae > Dasyprocta > Dasyprocta punctata. The sequence continues at coordinate 24,358 of RJWM01009007.1, forward strand.
AGAATTGTGCTGCTTTCATTATTGGTATGCATGTGTAACTGTAATATGATATCTTTAACTCTTTAAGAAATATACCTAGAAGAGGAGAAAGTGGGTCAAGTGGAATTTTTAGTGTTAGTTATTTTGAGGAATCTGCATACTCCTTTGCATAGTGGTTGTACTAGCTTACATTTCCTCCAACAATGTAGAAGTGTTTTTCCTCCCTTGCAGTCTCACCAGCGTATTATTGGATTTCCTGAAGATAGTCATTCTTCCTTGGGTAAGATTGGATCATAGCAATGCTTTAATTTGAAATTTTCAAATGGCTTGTGTCATTGAGCATTTATTCATGCATTTAATATCCATTTGACTTTGTCTTCTGTAAGGTGTCTATTCATTTCATTTGTCTATTTTTTATTTGGTCTTTTTAAATTTCTTTATATTTTCTGGATATTAGCTCGCTGAATGAGGAATAGCAGGCAAAATTTTTTCCATATATAGATTTTCTTTTCACTCTGTTGTTTACTTTGCTTGCAGAAACTTTAATTTACCATGATTGCATTTGTTGCTTGTTGGTATTATTTTCTGTGCATCTGGAGTTCTTTTTTGCTTTTATCTGTGACTGCAAGAGTTACATCTATTTTATCTTCTAGAAAATTAAATGTTTCTGTCTTAGAACTTTTTTCTTTGATCCTTTATGACTGTAGCTTAGTATATGGTGAGGAACAATGGTCTAGATTTAGTGTTTTACATATGTATAACTAGTTTTCCCAAAATCATTTTTTCAAAGAGGTGTCTTTTCTCTAGTGTATGGTTTTGGACACTTGTCAAAGATCACGTAGATGAAGGTGCTTGGGGTTCCTTATACACCCTCTATTGTGTTCCATTGAGCCTCATGCATATTTATGTGTCTGCACTATGCTGTTTATATCATTATAGCATTGTAATATAACTTCAAGTCTGGAACTGCAATGCCTCCAGCTTGACTCTTGTTACACAGGATTGCTTCTGGTATTCTGGTTTTCTTTTTCTAATTTTATGAAAAAAAGTAAAACAAAATTTCATAACAAGATAAGAGGAGAATAACAACAGTTAATATACTGCATATTGTTATTTTTAGAGTAGTTGTTCAGAGAACATGATATGGGGATAAAACATTCATCAATTGATATTAGCACAAACCTTCCTTTTCTGCAAACTAAGAGACAATGCTAGTATAACTAACTTGCATTTTTTCCTAGCTTTTCCCTTCCTTCCTTTCTTCTTTCTGGTCATGTATGAATTTTAGAATTATTTTTCTTTCCCGTTGCATGGAGTACTTTTCCTCATCTTTTGACTTTCAGCCTATGAATTTCTCTTTAGGTTAAATGTGTTTCTTGTATGCAACATATTGTTGGATCTTGTTTCTTGACCTAATTCATGTCTTTCAATTGTTAAATTGAGATAATTCATATTGACATTTATAACTTGTTGGTACTGACTTATCCTTTTTACTATATTATTTTTCTGACCAAATGGTCCCTTTCATTGTCTTTTTCTTAATGCACTCTTTGCTTGGTGGAATCATTCTACTGGGAATTTTACCAATGATAACTTCATTGTCTCTTTCTGGGTTATCCTTGAGAACGTGTTGGAGTGCTGCTTTAGTGATCATGAATTTCATTGAGTGTTGTCTATTGTGGAACTATCTTATTTCTCCATAAATTTTGAAAGATAATTTTGAAGGGTGCATCAATATGGGTTAGAAGTTGATTTCTTTTTGTGCTTGAAGTCCTTCACTTCAAGCTCTCCTCGATTTTATAGTTTGTATTGACTAGTCTGCTTTAATTCTAATGGTTTTCCTTTATAGGTGATATCTTTCTTTTCTATTCCAGCTTTTAAAATTCTGTTGTTATGTTGAATTTCTGGAATCTTATCTAATATATGTCTTCCTGTAATTCTTTTCTGATGACAGTTGCTTGGGCTTTTATAGGCTTCATTTATGTGTATGTAAAAATTTTTTTCTATGCTTGGAAAGTTTTCAGTTTTTACTTCTGTTAACATATTTTAGGTGTTTGTGCTATATTCTGGTTTTTCATTGATCACAATTAATCTTGGATTATTCTTCTTTGCATTATCTAGCAGCTGCTGGGTGGATTTTTCATACGTCTGTGCTATTTTTAAAATAATTATCAGTAGTTGGTCATCAACAACAGCTCTGTATTATTGGTCTAATAATTTGTCCTCATATTGGGTAACACTGCTGTACATGCTTTCAATGGTGGTTTTAATGCCCTGGATTCCTGCTTCATATTGTTTTATTGGCTCTAGCTCTTTTGTACATTAAGCATAATGGTTTGTGTGTTGCTCTTTAGTTCCTCCATTTTTTTTAATCAGTGTCTTCTTTGAACTTACTATTCATTTGTCTTATGAGTATCATTATATTTTGAAGTTATTATTTATCCATTTTGTTTCTTCCACTGCTACCATTTCATTTCAGATGTTTCAGCTCTGGGGCTTTTGATTTCTTCCCCAACAATGTCTCCTGGATTTGCTTTTGGAGAGTTTGGAGATTTGGGGGAATTCTGTTTCTGTATTTTCTCATTTTCTACTTTTTGAATTTAGGTCTTTTTTGTGTTGAGGCTTACAAGTTGTGTATGGTGGATAGCTTTACTTCCAGTATGGAGAAATCCTTAGATAATGAGTACTTTTATAGATGTTCCCTAGCTATAGTTAGTTATTGCCCTTTGGGTCTGCTCCAGGATTCTACCACTTCCATTTATCAAGGAGGAAAGGTTGCTGCCTCTTTGGACCAGTATGCAATTCTTTGGTAACAGAAAATACTACCGTTCATGACTCCCAGACAATCTATATATTGGAATATAGAGAACACAAATTGATATCAACAGCCATTCACCTTGGCTAAAGTAATATAATCAGCAAAAACAATAGCATTAAACACCAACTGGATAATAAAAACTAACACTGTACAAACTTTAACTATAGGAAAAAGATCTATAGTCTTATTATGAACTGTAAGACAGACTATATATATATATATATGTATATATATATATATATATAATCACCTCCATAAATCAATTTTACCTCTATTCACAATGAAACACCGTTAAACTGTAGTAAGGTACAGTAAGCTAACTATAGATTAATAGGAGTAAGTAGTTATACTAGCATGGATAAGATGTGGTGATAGGAGTGTGAAAAAGAATAATATGCTGAAAACATTTAAGAAACTGAAAATGAAAAGGTAATAAATTTGCTATAAATGATTCCATTAACAGTAGAAGAAAATTAACAGTATTAGATAAAAGTAACTGAGATAGCAAACAAGGAAAAGCATAAGCAAAAAGGAATAGAGGTAAAACTAGAAGAAAAAGGTTAATACAATAAGAAAACTAATTTAAAAAGAGTGAGAAAATGAGACAGACAGAGAGAGAGAGAGAAAGAGAGAGAGAGAGGTGAGAAAGATGAGTTAAAAGACAAGAGACAGGAGGCAGGCCTTAGCCAAATGAATAAAACATAGGACAGTACGGTATGTGCTGAGTAGAAAACAGAGGAACGCTGCTTTCCCCAGTGTTGAGGGGGTATATGTGAGGATGATGAACACACACTGTATTCCATGAATCTGGTCACTGCAGTACTAGATTTTTTTCTTAGACTCTTTGCCTCACAATCCAGATGCCTGATCCTCAATACAGTAGGTAACAAGAGCCGATTGAGATGTAACAGCAGCCCCACTTGTTTCTTGTATTCTCCATTTGTTTGACCACCTGCGTATCTGCTCTTCTTGCGAATTTATTATTTCAGCCTGAATGCTGCTCCAGTACCTTTCAAATACCATTATTTTCAGTGAATCTTTCCTGAGCTTTTCTGCATCTTTTCTAGTCAACCTCATTGGCTGTCCTAGCCCTCATTCCTGAGAGCATTGAGGTACTACTTTTTCTGGTTGGCTGTCTCAAGTTGAATTGGCCTGTTAATTCCATCAAATGTCGCTAACCAAAATGACACCTCTGACTGATGTATGAGAAGGTCCAAATTGTACATACAATAGAATCCTGGAATGCCCTTTCCACTGGAAAAACAAGCAGAGTTTGTCTATTCCCCAGACCTTTTTCCTTTCACCAACAAAAGTGTTTGCAGGCAGCTGATGCTATGAACAGAAAAGGAGGAAGATTTCCAGATGCAAAAGTGTCCCCTGAAATTGCTCAAATGTCCCTGGAGTCCTGAGCATGGTTTCACCTAGCCATGAATCTTCAATCCCTTTTCTCAATTGACCTTTGGGATGTAAGGCTCTAGGAGAAGTAATTAAAGTATCTTGGTTGATTGATTCTTTGTATTGTTTTGGGTGAATTTCATTGAATTCTACTTTGATCTTTATAATTTCTTTCATTGTACTACCTTTTGGGTTGCATTGTTCTTGTTTTTTTAGGATCTTGAGGTGTATTGCTAGGTTTATTATTCAGACTTCCTCTGAGTTCCAAGTTCAGTTGGCCCCTCTCCAAGATAATCACCATCCAAGTGCCCTCTTTTGGGGGATGCCTGAACCTGACTAACTCACCAGCACTGCAGTCTTCTCTGTTCACTGCTTTTTCCACTGGGGCATTTCTCCTTGGAGATCTCTGAGTTCAGCAGACAACACCATGTGTCTGAATGTTGGAGTCAACCCTCTCATGCAGTGAGTCAGGGCTATTCAGTGAGCTCAAAGAAGATGTATACAAACATTTAAAGGACTTAATTAATAAAATATCCAACAGTTTTAAAGAAGATACAAACAAAAGAGCTGGTTAAATTAAATAGGATGGTATAAGAATTTAATGACTAGTTTAGTAAAGAGAAATAGGGCAATAATCCAGTTTTCTGACTTGTAGCTGCGGCATGTAGCTGTGTCATGCCATTGGCCTTTGAGCCAACCAAATCTGAACTGAAATATCTACAAACGGTGAATCAAGATAAGCTTTTCTTCCTTTATGTGGTCTTGAGTATTTTGTCATAGTTGCATGTGTATGTAGAAGTTAACAAAGATAGTTTGATATGATTAGCTTGTCACAAAACAAATTTTTTCTATAGTACAAAGAGTATCGAATATGCAGAAATTCTGGTTCTTTTGCATAATTCAGTACAGCAACTAAGACAGGTAAAGTTTTTCAATAACCTCTAATTCTTCTATAGTCACATCACTAGAAACAAAATGATGATTCATAACTGATGAAATCTTTAAGTATTTTCATGTCTGTCTCTCAGTATTGTGATTCATATCACAACTGTGTCTAAAAATCAGATCGTGGTTCTCAATAAATAATCTTTATTTTAAGAGACACTGAAGTTGGAAATATTAAAAACATTCTAAATTATTTTATTAAAATGTTGTCATTCTAATACATTCTGTTTAGGTGACTAGGCATGCAAAATTTACATGGACAATTATGTATGTAAGAAAATAGTATTGATTGTAACGAAGATAGTATTTTAAACCAATCATTTGCTAAATCTAAGATGCTGAAATTACCTTATTACTATTTTAACTTTCCTTCAAAACCTGCTTTCTAAACAGACTGGAGCATTTGATTTTTAATCAAGAAAATAAATTGCACATGAATCGGGACTTCTATTTCACCCAAGATTGAGAAATAGGGACCAGAACAACCATCTCACTTGAAGCAACAAAAAATTGGATAACAAATGTGAGACAGCAGTTTTCAAGACACTGGATATCAGGCAATAGAGGGAAATAATTCTTGAGGCACAGGAAACAAATGAGTTGAGTCCTATAATTATCACAGATTACTGTTTTTAAAAAGGTTCCCGCCATGTTTTAAAAAAGAAAACTCTTTTTTTAATTCTAGAAATTCACTATTTCATTTTTTTAAACAGAAGAAAAATAAGAAATTAAAGTAAAACAGAATTTCACAACAGGCCAATAGGAGAGTAACAATATTCAACACATTGCATATTGTTATATTCACAGCAGTTATTTAGAGTATATAGACATGAAAAGTTGTCCAGAAAATTATTAGCACAAAACATTCCCCTCAATGAATCAAGAAAAACCGGCTATATGCCTATCTTTTTTGTTCTGACTTCTATATTACTTTCAAAAAAAGCATTTCACATTAAAAATTTATAATGAGAACTCTAAAGATAGTCCATACACTTAATTTGCAGAGAGAGTATTGAGAAAAAAGAGCATCAATGTGGCTAGATTTTGTAGGATGGATGAGAAAGGGTTAATTAGTACATAAAGAGAACTCTAGTGATATTCATAGAGTCCTGTCCCAGAATTCAGACACATATATGGTAGTGAGGATATGAATGTTGTTATAGTTTAGATCTAGAATGCCCCCCAAAAGTTTCATATATTCAAAGGTAAAACTTTCAGAAATCTACTTGACCATGAGGTCACTACACTCATCAATTGGTTAAACTATTAAGGAAGTCTTGTCTTTATGTGATGTTAGAAAGTAGTTACTAGCTGTGAGGTGGACCACTGAGGGTCTGACCTGAAAAGAACTATTCTTGCCTCTCACCACTTTGTCTCTGTATGGCTCTCTTTTGAGGGTTTTTTTTGCTTCTGGTTACCATTGAGGGAGAAGTATGCCTTTGTAATACACTTGTGCCATTAAGTGTCTGCCTGAAATTCAGTTGATAATGAATTGAAAACTCTGAAGTCATGAGCTAAATTAAATCTGTCTTTCTTTAATAATTATATTGCTCAGACTACCAATAATGAATGTCTTTAGTGAAAATAAGCAAAAATATTACATCCAGAGAGATCAAAGATAAAGACAATGACAAATTTCTTGTAATAAATGATGAAAGTAACAGGCACTAGAATAAGATTATTACAGTACTGAAATAAATATACTGGTCACCAAAGTACCAAATAAAATATGTTCAAAAGTAAAAGATAAAGATATTTAAAAATCCAAAAGAGTGCAACAATTAATTACCAACATATCTATACTACAAACAAGTGACAGGAAGCCCTTTGTGCAGAGAGACAAAAAAAAAAAAAAGGAAAATGAAAATCATTGAAAAAGGTAACTAGATAGGTAAATATAAGGCCTTTTTCTTCTTAATTTTCTTCAGAAGATATTATACTGTTTAAACAAAACTAATAGTAATGTAGTATGATGTCTGAACATGGATGAATGTAAATCCTTACACAAAATAGCACTGAGGTCAGGAAGTAAAGTGCATGATTATAAAACTGTAGTAATATATTTGAAGTGGATATAATGCAATTGAAATTAGACTGCAATAAGCTAAATATCTATATTATAATTGTACATAAGATCCTAAAATAACCGAACAATTATATCTAATAAACAAAAATAATGGGACAAAATAGAATATTAAAATATATTCAATCTAAATTGGAGAAAGGGAAAATGGAAATAAAAGAACAGTAAGAGAGTAGAAAACAGATAACAAGAACAGAGTTTTAAATTCAACCCTAATAATAAACATATTAACTAAAAATGTTCTAAACTACAAAAGCAGAATTCTGAGATTGTCAGTTTGAATACAAAATGAAGACCCAACTAGGTTCTATCTATAAGAAATATACTGTCAAAAAAAGAAATCTGCTTTAACTATTAAGACACAAATAAGATAAATTTTAAAAGGGAAAACTAGATAGAATACATCAGCAGTGATCATAAAATGAGTGACAATAATGAACTGAGACCTAGACAAACTGTGGGCCAAAATAAACCTTTCCTCATTTAACTTTGAGTGTTGAGTATGTGGTCTCAGTAATGGTAAGATTAACTAAGACAGAATATGGTGCTTGAAATAGAGTTATTACTGTGACATTACGTGGCCATCTGGCTCAAGAGCTTTTGAAACTGACTTGTGGGAAGGAGTAGAAAAGGTTTGAAGATGCTTCCTGAAAAAGTAGAGTTGGAATGTTTTAGTCCGTACTTAATGAGAGATTCTGGTAAAAATCCCACCAGTAAAGTCAGGGTCAAGAGGCTTTTGCTGTGAAAATAAAAGACTACATTGGCTGTTGAAATCCAGATAACATGTATTGTACCTTAAAAGAAATATTGTCTGCATTTTGCTCATATCCAAAAACTGCCTGAGACTAAGATTAAGGTGTGGGAGACAACTTGAGTGGGTCCCCTTGAATGCAGAAAAATTGCTGCAACTTTGATTATATCAAAACTTATTTCCTTATGTTGATGTATACAGAGCTGACTATGGTATTTCCTTCTCTCTTCAATTGGCTCTAAGCATTGCAAATAAGGCTAGCTGAGGTAATGATATGTAATCTCTAAATCCATCTGACAGTGTCCTGTTGCCTCCCATAGTGATCTCTGTAAAATATATAGCCACAGCGGGATAGCAGAGCCAGTGAGCTCCAAGAATGTCAACTGGGTATTGTTGTAATGTGTGAACCCCCTTGTTGCCTGAGAGTACCCCCTTGTCCTGCTCCTGTAAAGACATAATGCCCCAATACACACAAGTTGTACTTTCCCAAGCGCCGTGTGCCTGAGAGTACCCCACCTTGTCCTGCTCTTGTAAGGACACGCTGCCCCGATTAACACGAATTGTACATTCCCAAGCGCCGCGTTTCTGTTCTGTATTGTGCCACTCCCTCAAAACCTAGCCAGGTTTAAATCCCCCAATGAAACTGTCCCCCACTCCAGGTGTTTGCGGTTTTACTGCTTAAAAGCAGTTTGTTTCCTCAGCTCAGCGTGCAGTCCTCCCTATGCATATGGGACACTGCGTCACCAGGCCCGTGCTAATAAAGAGCTCTAATTTTTCCAATTGGCCTTTAAATTGAGAGCTTTTGTTGAGATAGAGTGTCAGTTACATCAGGTATGAGCCTCGAGAAAGAGGCTATGAGTCTCCAGGGCATAAACGTTTACATATTAGAAGCAGGTACTGGTATGTAGTCTTTAAAGCCATCAGACGGTGTCCTGTTTCCTCCCAAAGTGACCTTTGTAAAATATATAAAGCACAGCAGGATGGTAGAGCCAGTGAGCTCTGGGAATGTTGACTGGTTACGAGCCTCGAGAAAGAGGCTGTGAGTTCCCAGGGCATAAAGTTTGCATATCAAAAACTGAAGCAGCGGCCTCCTAAAACAATCCCCTTTCTATCTTGATTGGGTTGTGCAAATTGATCCCCTGCATATCTTTATCTACATTTTGCAGAGATACCTTTCTCACTACCTTGTTAGCCAGCTCAAGTTACTCATGTAGTTCCCACCATCCTCACTGTCACTCATCCTCAAGCCACCTCCTTGCTTCACTAGTTAATAAATTCTGGGAGAGGCCTAGGATTGAGGCCTTTGTCTGCATGTCCTCACAAGGATTGGACTCAGGACCCCTTGGCTACCCTTAACCTTGAATATGTCTTGGAATCTTTACTCTCACTGTGGGTTGAATTGGGGATGGTAGATTGGAATTAATTTGCCTGGATTCCAATAACATCTCAGTGGATTTATAAATAAAACTTCTTGGCTTGTGAGGAAAACTAGACAAAGGATTTCAATACTTGGATTACTGTACTCATTATTTGGGGCTGCAATATAAGGAAGACATGATAATCTTGCAGAGGAAATTTCAAAGCAGTCTAATGTTGAAGCAGTGGCATGGCTGCTGTTGGGATCTTTTAATCAATTTATGTTGAGAATTAAAAGCAAAGAGGATAGCTGAATGACACAAAGTATGAATTTGGCCAGAAAGAAAACTCCACTAAACTGTGGACTGCAAAGATGAAACAGATGGAAAATTGGTTGTAGGAAAGACTAGCAAGAAAAACATCATGTGTTTCAGAGGAAGACAAGAAAAAAACATGGCCTGAGAACATCATAATAACCAACAGGTGTTCAGCCTTTGCAGTCTCAATGTTGCAAAATTGAAAGACTTTGAATTGAAAAGAGAGCCCCGGTGCACAATGTTCCAGAATGGCAGCAGTCTAGAGATGTTATTCCTCATGATTTGGTAAATAGGCACTGGAAATCTAGTCAAGAAAAAAGGAAGCCAGGCTACTGCTCCACCTGGCAGCTGACCTTGATGTCATCCATGTAGTGCTGGTTTAAAATACATGCAGATGCAACAGTTGTTTGGTCAGGAAAGCTTCCACACAGATTTCAGGAGGTTGCCTGGGAGACCAGGCAGTGTGTCCCTGAGAGAGCAGTATGTGGAGTTGTGAGTGTGAAGCCAAAGTTGCAGTGCAGATCCCAGAAATTTGGATTAGCCAGTGTCTTAGTTACTTTTCGTTCGTTGCCAAGACAAAATACCTGATGCCCAAAATTAGGGAAGGAAAGGTTTCTCGGGAGTTTCAGTCCTACTTAGTTGGTGCCAAGTCAGCATGGCATGGAGGGGCTGCCCTTCATGGTGGCTGCAAGCCGCAAGGCATGCTGGCGAGAGAGAGAAAGTGGAAGCGGAAGACTCGCTTTCCCTTACACTGTATGCCGGTTCCACGCCTGGGCGTGTATAGCAAACCTAACACAAGCAAGCACCAGACTTAGCCCCATCAAAAGTATGTAAGGACTTGGGGGTACATAGCATATCACCCAATACAGCCAGGAATGTGGATCATCTGAGGAAAACTGCATGGAGGAAGTAGAGCTAGCCCAAGAGAGAGGCTGTGGGAGCTACAACCATCAGAACAGCCTTTTGGAGTTGACATCCTGCCACATATTTTATCAGATGCTGGACATAGTTCTACCTGAACATGGTTCTTACCTGAACCTGCTAGATTTGGTATTTTCTTTGGTTCTATTTCTTTTTATACCCATATTTATACCTTTTTGAATATACAGACATTTAAACTATTTATTTTGGGTTTCTCATATTGTTTCTTTAATATGAGAAATAATGTCCTGGGATGGTGTATTTTACACACTATTATGATTTTAAGATCCATTCATTTTCCTAAAAAGGACCCAAATTTATCCTTTTTTTGACTAAGTACTCCATTTTTATATACATCACATTTTCTTCATTCATTCATCAATTGATAGTTATACAGGACACTGCCTTAATTTAACTATTATGAATTGGAATGTTATAAACATGGGTAACTATGATGACATTAAAATATTCAGGATGATATACTAAAGAGAAAAAGTTAGGACAAATTGAATTTGTAATTTAAATTTTTGAGGAATCTCCATAGTGATTTTCATAGTGGTCATACTCATTCAATTTCCCATCAAGTATGTAGGAGAATTCCTTTTCTTTTCACAGTACTTACTATTTTTGGGTCCTTGATTGTAGAAATTTTCACTAGAGTAAATGGAAGCTCATTGTTTATGGATGTGCATCTTCCTAATGTCCCAAGATCCTGAATAATTTTTCATGTATTCTTCTTGTCCATTTGCACTCTTTTTTTTTTTTTCAGCACCAGGGATCAAACTCACAACCTCATGCCTGACAGACAGGAACTTAAGCCTCTGAGCCAAACTCCCAGCTTGCACTTCTTGTTAGAAGTGTTTGTTCACTTCAATTGCACATTTATTGATTAGGGCTCTTAGGTTGGGAATTTAATATTTTTGAGTAATTTAAATATTCTAGATATTAATTCCTTGTCCAAGGTGTAGCGAGCAAAATATTTTCTCATTCTGTACATTGTTATTTCACTCTGCTGGTTGTTTTCTTTGAAAATAAGTTTTATTTTTTAATTTGATATAAGTTAATTTGTTGATAGTTATATCTTGTGCAATTGCGGTTCTGTTCAGGAAGTCATTGTCGAGACTCATTCTTCTGCATGTGAGTAACCAGATTTCAAAGTATCAATTTTTAAAAAGGTTATATTTTTTCCAGTGCTTGTTATTGGTCCCTTTGTCAAAATCAGATGATAAAAGTGCTTGGAATATTTTTCTCCACACACTGCATTCTATTTCATTGTGCAACATAACTTAATCATACCATAATAAATCATAACATAATCTTTTAACAGTAGCGTGCTGTTTTTATTACTGTGCTATTGTATAAATTGAAGACTGAGATAACAATGCCTTTGATTTTGCTTTTGTCTCTCAGGAGTGGTTTAGCTAGTATATGTCTCTTCTGGTTTCACAGAAATCTTAGATATTTAACATTTTGCAAAATATTTTGATTGGAATTACATTATATGTATTTTCATTTTAGGTAACATAGACATTTTGGCAATACTGTTTCTACCTACACAAGAACAGGAATGTCTTTCCATTTGCTGATGTCCTCTTCCACAACTTTTTACAAGGTAATAGAGTTTTCATTATACAGGTCTTTCACTTCCTTGATTATATTGATTTCTTTTTTTATTTAAGTGAAGAAAAAACAGAAAAAAAGACATAAAACAAAGACAACAAGCAAAAGACAAACAAAAGACTAGAGTAAATACACAACAGTAACATTGCAGGTTTACAAAATCGGATGATAGAAACTTGACAATGGTTGCAATATTGCATATCGTTATCTTCAAAATGTTTACTTACATTAACAGATATAGACATGTAAAATTAATCTAATCATATGAGTATTAACTGTTCTTTCTCAATAATGAATAGATTCAACAGTGTGTTCAGTTTAGTTATCTTACATATACATACATACAGGTTTATATCTTTTCCTCTTCCCTTTTCTCTTTCCGCCTTTTCCCTTCCCAGTTACTTTTGCTCTTGAGCTGTTTTTCACCCCTAAGTAGCATTTATTATAAATTTTGGATCATATATACTTGTCCTTTTCTTACACTAGGGAGACAATACAGTATTTACACATGTGGGTTTGATTTATCTGACTTACGAGTATGGACTCAAGTCGTGACCATTTACCTACAAAAGTCTCAATGCAATCTTTCTTAATAACTGTGTAGTACTCCATTGCATAAAAATACCACAGCTTTTTTATCCATTCTTTGATTGATGGGCACATGGGTTGTTTCCAAAATCTGGCTATTACAAATCGGGTTGCTATAAACATAGGTGCACAGATATCACTGTGGTATGATGTTTTCAATTCTTCTGGGAAAATGCCCAATAGTGGGATAGCTGGGTTGAATGGGCTCTATAATCCTAGCTTCTTGAGGAATCGCCACACTGACTTCCACAGTGGTTACACCAGTCTACACTCCCACCAACAGTGGAGAAGAGTTCCTTTTTCCCCACAGCCCCTCCAGCATTTGCTGTTGGTTGATGTTTTAATCTTGGCCATTCTTTCTGGAGTGAGATGGAATGTCAGCATTGTTTTAATTTGCATTTCCCGAATGACCAATGATGTTGAACATTTTTTCATATGTTTATTTGTCATTTGTATTTCTTTCTCTGAGAAGTGTGTATTCATCTCAGATGCCCATTTTTGGATTGGGTCCTTGAATTTGAGGGGCCTGATTTCTTTTAATTCTTTGTATGTTTTAGATAGAAGTCCTTTGTCTGATGGACAATTGGCTAAGATCTTTTCCCAGTTTGTGCGTTTTCTTTTCACTGTGTTGGAGATTTCCCTTGACATGCAAAAATTTTTAGTAGGATGAGATCCCACGTGTTGATTCTGGGAAGTGTTTCCCGTGCAATCTGAATTTTGTTCACGAACTTTCTGTCTACTCCTATGTCATCGAGATTTTTACCTACTCTGTCTTCTAGTAAGTTTAGTGCCTCTGTTTTTATATTCAGATCTTTGATCCACTTTGACTTTATTTTAGTGCATGGAGATAGGCATGGATCTAGTTTTAGTTTACGGCATATAGAAAGCCAGTTTCTGCAGCACCATTAGTTAAAGAGGCTGTCTTTTTTCAAATGTACATATTTGGCCCCTTTGTCAAAGATGAGGTGGCTGACTGCGATGGTAGTTGTGGCTGTATCTTCTAATCTGTTCCATTGATCTTCAGGTCTGTTTTGATTCCAGTACCATGCTGATTTTATCACAATACCTTTGTAGTATAGTTTCAAATCAGGGATTGTGATGCCTCCTGCCTTCCCTTTGTTACCCAGAATTGCCTTTGCTATTCTAGGTATTTTCTGGTTCCAGATGAATTTCAGGAATGCTTTCTCTAGCTCTCTGAGGTAGGCAGGTGGTATTTTGATTTTGATTGCATTGAATCTAGGTAATAATTTTGGGAGAATGGCCATTTTTACGATGTTTGTTCTTCTTATCCAGGAACAGGGAATATCTTTCCATTTTCTGAAATCTTCGATTTCTTTCATTAGAGTAATATAATTTTCACTGTATAGATCTTTTACTTCCTTTGTTAGATTTATTCCTAAGTATGTCATTTTTTTGGATGTTATAGTGAAAGGTGTGGCTTCCGTTATTTCTCTCTCAGTGACTTTGTTGTTTGTGTACAGGAATGCTATTGATTTTTGAGTGTTCACCTTGTATCCAGTTACATTACTAAATTTAGTTATTACTTCTAAAAGTCTTCTAATGTATTTTTGGGGGTCTTCTATGTAGAGTATCATATCATCTGCAAATAATGATAATTTCACTTCTTCCTTTCCTATCTTTATTCCCTTTATTTCTTTCTCATGTCTAATTGTTCTGGATAATATTTCCAGAACTATATTGAATAGAAGTGGTGATAATGGACATCCTTTTCTTGTTCCTGATTTTAGGTTGAAAGTTTTCAGTTTTTCTCCATTTAGTAAGATGTAGGCTTTTGGTTTATGATATATGGCTTTTATCAGGTTGAGATAGAGAACATCTACTCTGATTTTCTGTAGGGTTTTTATCATGAATGGTGTTGGATTTTGTCGAAACTTTTTCTGCATCTACTGAGATGTTCATGTGGTTTTTGTCCTTGGCCCTGTTGATATGGTGAATTACATGTATTGATTTCCGTATGTTGAACCATCCCTGCATCCCTGGGATGAATCCCACTTGATCGTGGTGTATAATCTTTCTGATAACTTGCTGTATTCTATTTGCCAGTATTTTATTGAGGATTTTTGCATCTATGTTCATTAGGGAGATTGACCCGTAATTTGCTTTTTTGGTTGGGTCTTTCTCTGGTTTTGGTATTAGGGTAATACTTTTTTCCAGGAATGAGTTAGGGAGACTTGCTTCCCTTTCAATTTCATTGAAGAGTTTGAGGAGTGCTGGCATTAATTCTTCCCTAAATTTCTTATAGAATTCAGCAGTGAGTCCATCAGGGCCTGGGTTTTTCTTTGTTGGTAGGGTCTTAATTACATTTTCAACTTCATTAGCTGAAATTGGGTTATTCAGCAGCTTTACGTCTTCTTGATTCAGCTTTGGTAATTCATAGGTTTCTAGGAATCTGTCCATTTCTTCTGTGTTATCAAATCTATGTGAGTAAAGATTTTCGAAGTAGGTATTGATGATCCTCTGTATTTCCACCAGGTCTGTAGTGATTTCACCCTTTTCATTTCTTATTGCATGAATCTGACTTTTTTCTTTCCCTCTTTTTGATAAGGTTGGCTAGGGTTTTATCAATTTTATTTACTCTTTCAAAGAACCAACTCTTTGATTCATTAATTCTTTGTATTGTTTTCTTAGTTTCAATTGCATTAGTTTCTGCTCTAATCTTAATAATTTCCTCCCTTGTTTGGGCTTTGGACTTGACTTGCTCTTCTTTTTCTAGAAGTTTGAGGTTCAGCAATGGGTTGTTTGTGTTCTTTCCTTTTTTCTGATATGAGACTTTAGTGTTATAAATTTCCCTCTGAGGACTGTTTTCATTGTATCCCACAGGTTCCGGTAATTTGTATCTGCATTTTCATTCAATTGTAGATATTGTTTAATTTCTTCTTTAACTTCTTCTGTGACCCATTGGTTATTTAGGAGGGTGTTATTTAATTTCCATGTGTTTATGCAGTTATTGTAGGCTTTTTTGTCATTCATTTCCAATTTTATTGTGCTGTGGTCAGATAATGTGCATGGAATTATTTCAGTTTCTTTGCATTTACTTAACCATGTTTTGTGGGCCAGTATATGATCTACTTTAGAGAACGACCCATGTGCAGATGAGAAGAATGTGTATTCTGATGTTGATGGGTGGAATACTCGGTATACATCTACTAGGTCCATTTGTTCACAAACTTGACTCAGTTCTGCTATTTCTTTGCTGATTTTTTGTTTGGTTGATCTATCTCTCTGTGACAATGGGGTGTTAAGGCCCTCTGTTATAACTGTATTGTTGTTTATTTGGTTTTTCATGTGTATTAAGAATTGTCTTACATAGTTGGGTGCTCCCATATTCGGTGCATATATATTTATGATTGTAATCTCTTCCTCTTGAAGTTTTCCCCTAACAAGTATGTAGTTTGAAGTTGTCCCCTAACAAGTATGTAGTGACCTTCTTTATCTCTTTTGATCATGTTCGGTTTGAAGTTTGCATCATCTGCAAACATAATAGCTACCCCTGCTTTTTTCTGGGTCCCCGTTTCATGGAGTATTGTTTTCCATCCTTTGATTTTTAGTCTGTGAATTTCCTTTTGAGTGAAATGTGTTTCTTGTACACAGCATATTGTTGGATTTTGTCTCTTAACCCACTCTGCCAGTCTGTTTCTTTTTATTGGTGAGTTGAGGCCATTTACATTGATTGATATAATTGATATGTACTGGCTCATCCCTGTCATATCTTTCTGTTGTTGGTTTTCTATATTTTCTGTTTAATTACTTGCCCTGCTTAGTGGTTTCCTTTTCTTGCTGTTCTTATGATTGTGGCTATCTTTTTCTCTTTCTAGAGTGTCTTTCAGTACTCTCTGTAGTGTTGGTTTGGTGGCCATAAATTTCTTCAATTCTTCTTTGTCATGAAAGTATCTTATTTCTCCATCACTTTTTAAGGATAGTTTTGCAGGATACATCAATCTGGGTTGAAAGTTGTTTTCTTTCAGGGTTTAAATACTTCACTCCAAGCTCTTCTTAACTTAAACGTTTGTGTTGAGATGTCTGCCATGATTCTGATAGGCTTTCCTTCGTAGGTGATCTGTTTTTTTTCTCTAACAGCTTTTAATATTTTGTTCTTGTGCTGTATTTCTGATACCCTTATTATTATATGTCTGGGTGAGTATTTATTTTGGTTGTGGTTAATTGGGTTTCTGTATGCCTCATTTACCTGTATTTCAGATTCTCTTCCCATGTTTGGAAAGTTTTCTGCTATTATTTCTGTGAATACTCTTTGCAGGTCATTCATATTGACCCCTGCTTTTTCATTTATGCCTATTAACCTTATGCTATTTCTCTTGGCATCGTCTTGCAGCTGTTGAATTGCTGTTTCTTTCTTACTTTTTTTAAGAAATCTTTTCTTTCATGACCATGATCTCCCATGCTGTCTTCAAGATCTGAGATTCTATCTTCAGCTTCATTTAAGCGGTTTTTCAAACTTTCCATGGAGTTTTTCATTTCCTGCATTTCCCTTTGCATCTGTTTCATGCATTCTGTTTGTGTCTTATATTGTTCATTCAAAGTTTCGATCATTTTCTTAGGTTCTATTTTTTATCTTGCTCTTCTTTAGATACACACAACATTTCTTTAATAATGATTCTTATTTCATTTTTTAGCTGAGAGAATATTTCTAATTTGAATTTCTGTATAGCTTCATCACGCTGTTTCTTTATTGCATTTTCTATCATTTCAGAAAGTCCCTTTGTGTGACTCCCACTGTCTTCCTTTTCAGTGTCTCCTCGGTTTGTTGTTTGTGGGCTCAGGGACTGAGATTGCCTCTTGGTCTTTTGTTTTGTCATTTTCTTCTAGAACCTATGTGGCCCTGTGTCCTGTGAGACTGACCAGGCGTTCCCCTGAGGGTTGTGCTGATTCTTGGATCATGCTGGATCACAGAACCTGGTCGAGTTGGGTCCTGAGCACAACAAGGGAGGTTGACCTCCCAGGGCATGCGGGTGGAGCCTCTGTCTTAACTGGGTGGGGTCCAAGACCTCCTGGTCCCAGGGAGCTAGGCAGAGTACCCCAGAGTGACGCCACCAGGATCGCGGGTCTGTCTGCAATTTCAGAACGACAATTGCTTTGCCAAGTCAAGCGTGGGCAGGTCCCCGGCCTACAGTGCCGGGAGAAACCTGGCTGGGCGGGGGTTGGTGAGCTCTGGGATGGCCCATGGACAAGCAGCTCCACTGAAGTATGGAGCTCACACTCGCTCGGCATTCTGGTGTGGGGAGCGCAAGCTCTCCAAGTTCCTGCAGCTATGTTGGTCAGTCCCCGGTGAGCAGTTCTGTGGTCCTGCACTGACCTGGGCTGGGCTGCATACCTGTGTCCTGTGAGGCTGGTGGGTGTTCCCCTGAGGGTCATGCCCAGTTATATTGATTTCTAAGTATGTAAAATATTTAGAGGGTATTGTGAGTAGCATTGATTTCCTGATTTGTTTATGAATGGATTTTCTCTTATTATATAGGAACAGTATCTAATTATGTATATTCATTTTGTATCCTTGTTATGGTTTATACATTGTGTCAACTTGAGAAGTCTAGAAGCTTAAGTAACTCAGTAGCTCTACAACCTGGGGTGTAGAGAACAAGCAGTTACTTGTTCATTGTGTCAATTTGAGAAGGTCATGGAAGTTTAATTGAGAGATCCAGCCGGGAGCCAGGGTTCAGTTCTTTGTAAATAGCCTCATCCTGTGCAAAGGAAGACATGGAGATTTGTGAATGCTACACCCTGGAGTGGAGGGTGTCCTGTGTACAATATAAGGGAGAAAAAGAGGCTTGCTCTTGTCCCCTTTTTGGCTCTGTCTTCCTTTGCTTGCTGCCTCCTTGAAGTGCTGTCCCTGTGCCTTGCCACCCTGCATTGGAGCCAGTTGATTATGAACTGAAACCTCCAAAACTATAAGCTAAATAAACCTTTCCTTCCTTCATTTTGGGTGTTGGGTGTTTTGTCCCAGCAATGAGTGAAAAGTAACCAAGACAATCCTGAAACATTGCTAAATTTGCTTATTATTTTGGAGTCTTTTGGTGGAGATTTTTGGGTCTTCTCTGTAAAAGATCATGCAATAAGCAATTAAGATAGTTTGACTTCTTCATTTCCTGTTCAAATCACTTTATTTCTTTCAACTTCCTGATTGTTCTGGCTAAAGTTTTGAGCACTTTATTGAATAGGATTGATGAAATGGTGTTTGCATTACCTTCAATTTTAGAGGGAAGGATTTCATTTTGCCCCAACTTAGTATGATGTTGGTTATGAGTTTTTCATAAATGGTTGTTATCAGCTTGTGGTGAGATCCTTCTATACCTATATTTGAGGATGTTTTTAAAATGAATAGATTTTGGATATCATGAAAGACTCATCTATTGAGGCAGTCTCATGATTTTCATCCTTGATTTTTTAATGTGATACATTACATGTATTTATTTACTTGTACTAGACCACCTTTGCATCTATCCCTGGGATGAAGCTCACTTGGTCATGATGCATGATCTTTTTAATAATTTATTGCATTCTGTTTCCAAGTACCTTCTTGAGGATTTTTCTTGTATGTCTATTAGTTAAATTACCCTATTTTCCCTTGTTATTAACTTATATATTTTGAATCTTTACCTGGTTGTGGCATTATGCAAATGTTAACTGAAGATATGAGTTTTGTAATGTTTTCTCCTTTTGAATTCATGGAAGACTTTGAGTACTATGAGCACTAGTTTTTCCCTGAAGTTTGGGTAAAATTCAGTGGCAAAACCATTGGGTCCTGAATTCCTTTTACTTATTAGAATTTTTATCATTACATTTATTTTTTGTTTATTCATGGTATGCTAATAGTTTTTATCTTTTTGTTTCACTTTTGGCAATTCATATGTATATAAAAATTTATAAATTTCTTCTAGCTTCTTCCATTTATTAGAATGTAGTTTTTGAAGTAACTTCATATATACCACTGGATTTTGATGGTGCCAATTTTGATTTTACCTTTTTGATTTGTAATTGCATTAATGAGTCTTTTCTTTCCTTCTTTTGGTAAGTTTGACTAAGGCTTTATCAATTTTGTTTTTCCTTTCCAAAAAACAACTTTTTGGTTCATTTGTCCATTGTATAGTTTCAGTGTCAATTTCATTAATTTCTGATCTGAACTTTGTATTTTCTTTTACAAATTTTGGATTTAAAATCATTATTTTATTAGGATGTTCTGATATGATCGTTACTTATTTGAGATTGTTCTATTTTTCAAATGTGAGCATTCTCAGTTCTGAACTTCCCCCTTAGAACTGCTTTTATTATAACCTGTAGGTATCAGTATGTTGTGCTGCCATTCTCATTTGAGTCTAAAAACTTTTCCTTTTTTTTTCTTTGATTTCTTCTGGCCACCATTGATTATTCAAAACAGTGTAATTTAATCTTCATGTGTGTGCATAGTTTCCACTGCTTTTTTATCATTTCTAATTTAACTCAGCTGTGATTCAATAGCATGCATTCAATTATTTTGTATTTATTTAACCATACTTTATGACCTAAGACATGGTGTACTTAGAAAAATTTCCTTTTAATTTAGAAAATATGTTTTCTATGTTGTTGAATGAAACAGTTGAGGTATTTGTTATGTCCATTTGCACAATGTTGTGATTCAACTCTAATATTTCTTTGTTGATATTTTTGTCTGGTTGATCTGCCTATTTGTGAGAGCCGGGTACTGAAGTCCCCTACTATGACTGGACTCAGGTTTACCTGATCTATTATATCCCTTATTATTTATTTTCTAGAACTGTGTGTGTGCCAGCATTTGGTGCATGCACATTTAAAATTGTTATCATTTCCTGTTGAATTGTTCCCTTTGCCAGTTTATAGTGACCTTCTTTGTCTCTTCTGATTAGCTTTGCCTTCAATTTCACTTTGATTAAAAATAGAATTGCTACTCTTGTTTGTGTGGAGTCTCTTCATTGAATATCACTTTCCCTTTCCCCTTTTATTCTATGTGTATCTTTGTGGATGAAATTTGTCTCCTGTAGATTTCATAAACGGGTTTTGCTTTTGATTCTGCCATACCAGCTTGCTTTTTTATTGAAGAATTAAGACCATTGTTATGACTTGTATCTAGATGTCCTCCTAAAGCCTCATGTGTTCATAGGTAGTGCTTTTCAGAGGTGGCTGGACCTAGGGTGTGTGCATATGGATTGAAGGTTGTGTGAGAATGTTGGTTCCAGTGTCAGTCAATGCTTACTAGAGAAATAGATTTGATGAAAGAAATAGAAATATATATGAATTTACTTACTGTAGCCACACATGGAGTCAGGTGTGGAAGAGTGCAAAAGTCTCCCTGCACACTAGAGATCTGAAAGATACAAAGACCTGTGTTTCCCTGTGCAAGTCTGTATCAGGAGGCTGATATGTTTGTGATGGAAGTCTAGAGTGTCTGTGCTGGAGGTTGAAGAGACTGCACTGAAAGGCTAAAGATTCTGCTCTGGAAGCTAGAACACAATGTTCAAGGTGATGGTGAAGCCTAGAGCTCCTCCAAAGAAACAGAAACAAGCCTTCCTTCTTTTTTTCACTTTTATAAAATTTAGGCAACAAGCTCATTGGTTACTGTCACACCCAATAAGTCTCAGCAAATCTTCAATAAGTCTCCTCAGCTACATGCAGAATTGTGCTGATCCAATTTATCCAGGCATTTCTTACTCAAGTTGACACAATATGTTAACTATCACATCCATTGATTTGTTTAGCATAGTTCTGGGTGTGAATAATGGGAAGCCCCATGCTGTGTGTGGGTGACACTAACCAATAGGTTTGTAGCTTGGATGGAATAAAAAAGGAAAGGAAGGCACACTGCTCATTGACTTTTTCTGCTTCTCAATGACTGCTTTACCTCTATTATCCCCCTCTCCCATGTAACCCTGCCTTAAAGGCAGCCAACTATGGAAATTTCTACAAACTGTGAGCTAAAATAAATGTTTCCTCCTTAGATGTGTGGGTGTCAGGCTTTTTTTTCCAGCAACAAAGAAACAACAAAGACAGTAAATTACTTTCACATTTATTATTGAAATTTATTTGCAAAATCCTACAACTATATTGTTTTTCCATTGATGATTTCCTTATTCTTATATTCCCATTTCTTTAACTCCTTTATCAGTTAGTTGCATTCTTTCCTTTATGGTCTTTGGAGAAGTTGACATTGCTGTCTCAAGTATTCCTTGAATACTTTCTGCAATACTGGTTTTCATGAACTTTCTTGTTGGTCTTTACACTGTAAATAATTTTTTCATCAAACTGGAAAGATTATTTTTCAGGATATAGTAATCTGTGTTGGATGTCATTTAGTTTTAGAACTTGATAAACTTTGCTTTAAATTCATAATCTTTAAGGTTTATTTTGAGAAATATGCTGTTGTTTACATACACTTTTTGTAACTTATGTAACTATTTCTTTTAGTATTCTTTATCTTGCTGAATTTCTAGGATTTATGACTATGATGTAATATGGATAAACTATTTTCTAGATGTTGCTGTTTGGTGTTGTATATGCCTGTTTTACCTGGTGTTGAATTGTTTCCCTAGATTTGGAACATTACCTGCTTTGATTTTGGTGCATAATTTTTATACATTTTTTTGTCATCTTCTAATCTTTTCTCAACTCTCATAATCCTTATGTGAGCTTTTTTGAATAACACATTGGTGGTGTAACCAGTTTCTATGGTGTCTTGCCGTTTTTAGTGTATGATTAAGTAGATGATATACTACTTCAACCTTGTCTTTTATTTATCACACTCTTTCATTTTGATATTACCTACAACCCAGTTTAACTGACATTTTAATGTCCTGGATTATTGCTCTATTTCTCTTTATAATCTCTAGTTCTTTATTAAACTAATCATTAAATTATTATATTATCTTATTTAATTTAACCAGCTCTTTTAATTGTATCTTCTTTAAGACTGCTGAATATTTTATTAATTAAATCTTTTATGTGTTTGCATCTTCTTTGAGCTCACTGAATACCATATATATATATATATATATATATATATATATATATGTATATGTATGTATATGCTTTTTCTTTGATATCTTCAAGCATCTTAGCCATCTTTTTGTGTTCTTTGCCTGTAACTTTGTCTACTTCAGTGCCTTTAAGAACTGTTTTGGGGGAGGTAAGAGTTTTTAGAGGGGAGGTAAAAGTTTTTAGAGGCATCTTTGTTGTCTAGTTTTGTCATGTTTCTACTATTTTTGTGCTTAGAATTTAAGAAAAATTAGGGTAGAAAGACTCTGGCATGAATGTGTTGATCTCTTAGGGCACTTCTCTGTGATGTGATCTTAGCATTTGTTATATTTTAGTACTTATACTCATCTTCAACCTACTCAACATATTATGATCAGTTCCAGTCATGTATATTATAAAGAGATAGTCACTACTGGTTATATCAATATCTATGGACACAACCATACATTAACCATGTAAATTAAAATTTCTTTAAAATTTTTCATTCTTTTTTTTTTCAGCAACCCAAAAAGACTGCGATGAAGTGCTTGTGACAACTAGGCTGGAATGTAGAGGATTAAGTAAGGAGAGAGGGAAATGCGAGTGCAGATTGCAGAAAAAAATAGATTAGAAAAAGAAAATATTAGAAAAATGAAAAGAAAGTGATAGTATTTTATCAGTGTTGCTTTGTATCAAGAGTAAAGGGAGGATGGAAAGTGATTTTAAGAAGTTATTTAAATGAGTGGAAACATGAGAGAAGAAGAAATATAATTGAACATTGCAAGAAACTGTACAAAGATCAGAATCAATTCATATGCTGATAGAAAACTTGCACTTGAGTCAACAATGTACAATTTTTGGTGACATTTAATGTGACATTGCCATGAAAGATACTGTCTACACAAAAGCATTAATTCATATTCTTCATTTTATATATACCAACATTATATATATATATAGAGAGAGAGAGAGAAAAATAATCATATGGACAAAAGGACAAATGTAAGATGTCTTCTTAATCTTATTTATTCTGTAGTAAAAATTCAACCAGTGTGCTTCTTCCCCTATGCTGACAACTGGACAAATTATTATTATTGTTGTTATTATTATTATTTTGTTACAGGATTTCACTATGTAGTTCAGGGTAGCCTTGAACTTGCTACATAACCCATGCTAGCCTCCAGCTCACCAATCCTGCCTCAGTTTCTAGTTTGCTTGGATTACAGGCCTGTACTATCACTCCTAGGACAAGCAGAAAACTTTAGAACTAAAGCAGTTGTGGAGAGCTGAGCTACAGTTCTTTGTGGTTGACTCAAGTAGAGCAGATCACCTACTGCTGCTTGATCTGGTTCCTGTCCTTTGTTTTCTTGCCTGCCAGTGGCTGAAGGGGTTTGTGGGTCAGGAGTGATTGCAGAGGCTGCCTCTTGTTCTGCCTGAAGTGTTCTATTTGATTTCGTTGGTACTCCTTCGATTTGGCCATCAGTAGACTTTTTTGCCTCAGGTTTTTTCTTTTTTAATCAGATATCTTTAATTGTATCAAGATGTGGAAGAAAAGTATGTGACTTGTCAAATACTCACTCATCCATTGATTCCTAAAGGGGACTTCTCAATCTCTTCCCACTTACCTTTGTGTTACTCCCTACAGCACTTCATGTCTATTCTTTCTATACTGAACCAAGGGAGTGCACCACACTACTTTCTCTGGCCATGCTGCTCTTACCAAGATATGCCTGCACCATATTCTCTGTCCACACCCCCACAAAGCATCTTTGTTCAGTCCATGAACTCAGTGGTGCTTAGGGAATACAAAGCTCTAGATTCATGAGTCAGAGATCTCTCAATGTCTGCTTCCAGGTCCCTAACCATGACCATGCCCTTGTTTATTTCCCAAGGGCCTGCCATTTTTGAGTCACTGCTCTCCAAATGTTTTTTCTGATTTTAAGTCTCTGTGGTTTTCTGTTCACTGGGCTCCATTTCCCAGTGAGAAGGGATTAGGACAGATACACATTGGATGTTGCTTACTAAACTGATTGCTGTTTATAGTTTAAGCACTGATAAATATTCACCCAAAATATAGAAGTGGTTTAGGAGTCTGAGAGATATATATTATAAGTAACAATGTGCTTAGCTCTCTGGCACTATTAAACACTTTAAATTCAAATCTTCCTTGCCCTACTAGAAAGTAAAATGTTAAATTCTTATCTTGCTCTACATCATAATAAAATTATGCCATTCATCTTCTCTGAGTTTTTACTTCCTTATGGAAATCATTTGTATCTACAATAAATCTTCATTATGCAGAGATTACATTTTTGCAGATATGCCTACTCACTAAAATTCATTTGCAACAGTATTATATTGTTGTATTAATATGGGTGGTTTCACAGACTATTTTCACATAGTGCAGAAATCATTCAGGCCACTGGAATGCCACTTCCCTACTTCAGTGTGCTAAATGACTGATTATTGTCACAGATAATATGAATATGTGACTCAATTGTCCATACATAGTAGTAAAATTATACCAAGATAATTGACCTACTCAAAGAGAAATATTTGAAGTTTAATGCAGTCCTTTAGTTGCTCATCAAATCTTGCCCTAAATAAAACAACTTCTAAATTCCATTTGAGGACTTTTTTCTTGCTTAATTTTTCTTTCTTAGTTTCAATAAGCTTAATGTGTTTTTCCACTTCTCCATGGGCTTGTTTTTGTGCCTCAGCAAAGGAAGTCACAGTGGCTTATTGAACAGTTACTGACATCTTTTGTTAACTTTAGAATTTAAAATAATCTTCTCTTTATCTTTCAATCTTCCAAACTGAAAAATTATGCATTAAATGTAAAAACAAACCCAAAATGATTGATTAAAATGCTCTGCATTTATGCCTGGATGTGAGGATATGTATCCATACAACAACTGTAATGATTTACTTAATTGCTAATGGAAATGCCATTTTTGAAATTTCACTGAGTATACTAATGTAATATCAATATAAAACATATAACAGATTTCTGCCAAGATAACTGCCAAAATTTTGCTTGAGATATCATATTTTTGACACAAAAGCACAGAATTTGTATTTAAATTTTCTAGTTTATAATTTTTGTGTTGCTGACAATCATCAGTTGCTTTGTTATATTAGTTTTAGTTTCAGAACAAGACTTAGAATATAGTGCTCTTTTTAAAGGCCATAAAAAAATGACTTCTACTACAAAAAGATAAATGTCTCTCACCATTGTAAATAAGAAGCTCATATCTCTAATTGAGCCTAGAAATCATGTATAATAAGTTGCAGGTTGTGTACCACACCCTATATAAATTCCAAGAACACCTAACTTGCCTCCTTTAGAGACTATGCAAAATTATTTTTCTCAAATGTCTTACAATGTTACTTTGAGAACTGAAATCCCAGTAGAATACTCAGACCTTTGGATTGGACCCCAACCAAATCTACAGCTATGGATTTCATGCCTTGGCTCAGTTGTGGCCCACTTGGAGCTACCTTTGCATTGTTTGGCCTCTGCATAGGACAGCAGAACTGTCATGCAAGCAATGGACTTGACCTCAGACAAGAAAAAGTCTGGAATAGGTGATTCAATGTGGCTGACTGGAGAAGAAGTCATATAAAGGAAGTTGAGGCAAGATCCACTGAGAAGGAATCATTTGAAAAATTCAACATAGCTGACTAGAGGAGTCGTGACAGAGAGACTGAGAGAACATCCACAAGTAACAAAGAAGAGGAGAATCTATCATGAAAGTAAAAAGATATGAAAAATATATTAGTGAAACACAATTTGTTGTCCATACCTGAATTTCAGTTTTAAAACTGCAAGCAAAAGAATGCCATTTGAGGACAAATAAAATATTCCAGAAGGGAGAGAGAACCACATAAAATATTCGGAAAAAGAAAGAATCAGCAGCAGTTGGAACCTACAAGGAAAACATAGGACACTGCTCCCAGAGTGACCTGCCACTGTAAACAGTTGGTGATCTTGGTCCAGTGCCTGTGGCCACAATTGTGGAACAAGAGCTGGTAGGTACACAATTATAAGAAAGGACTTAGTGTTTTAACCTGGATCCCAGAGCAGCCCCTTGACTCTGAGTGATACTACACACTGTCAGGTTCTCAGAGAGAATGAGGGAGGAACGTCATGGGAGACAGGTGGTGGTTGGAGAGCAGGCTGGAGGGAGACCTGCTGAGGGGTCAGAGATGGTGAAGATGGCCTAGGCTTGCGCAAATCGAGGATAGGTGCAGCCCGAGTTACACAGATTTGGAAGGTTACCGTGGTGCCCTGTTTGAATTGTATGTTTATGTCTGAATTCGGTGCTATTCTGAGGTCAGACTTGCAGTGTGAGCAGAGTCATAGCTTTGCCTGAGATCTGCTCCTTATTCCTAGGTTGTGAAAAAGAGCCATGCGTTAACATCAATAGAAAAAATTTTTGCTGCTTTCCTCTTTCTGTTCATTGCCCTCCCACTTTTATTACACTATTTACCAATTTAATAGTGTGTGTGAATGTGTATGTGTGTTTCTCTGCCTTTTGCTCTTTTCTTTTATTAGTTTATAGAAGGCAAAGGAATTCCCCGTCCCTCTTTATTTCTTCTACCTTTATCCATATCTTTTTACCTGACTTCTTTCTCCTATTTCTTACCTTGCCTCTATTTTCTTTTGTTTCTTTTGACTTCTCCTCATCAGCATCACTTTACCTTTTACTCTAATATTTACATTAGCCATAGAATACTTTTAATCCCCATTTCTCACTGCTGCATTAATACCCAGATTTCCCTACTATCCCATCTAAAACATATAATATACTTCTACCACCATTAGGATCCTTTGACCACCCCTATTTCCTTCTTCCTATACCACATAGCAGAAAACTTTTAAAAAATGTTTTCCTCTCTCATCCCCATTACTACATCACCAAACTTCTGGGATTTAGATAATTAATTCCATAAAATTAATGTTGACTTTTTATTATCAGAGGAGACATAGCTACCATATTTATTATATATTAGCAGTGGGTCAATATTCAGGCTATTATTGTGCTTACACTGTAACTGTGGATTTCTTCTCTGAGCTAAAGGGACACCTAAAAGTGGGTCTCATGGTATGTTTCCAACCTGCCCAGATAGAAACCACTTTAACTGATTAGCTTATTAATACTGTACCTGATATGATTCCATAGGAATACTCCTGACTTAGTGGACAGTTTTGTGCCAGTGAATTGGTCTGCCAATTCCACCATCACATCCAGGTAGAGGGACAGCAAAAGGTCCTAATCCAAGAATTTGGACTGGATAAGACTCTGCAAGAATCGCTGCAATCTGGTGGAAAGAAACCATGATTGATAGCTCCAGTATTGCACTGGAAGTTGAAGAGGTGTTACTGGAGTGTGAGTACTCAGACTCTCTGTCAAAGAAGCTACATATAAATCACATACACTGTCTCATTGGAATATTTAATCTATATTGTCATTGGATACCTTATAGATTTGAATTTTTGTTTCTTGATTTAATTAGTAGTGTGGGGTTATTTCATGTTCTTTTATGGTTTTCTGTGTTTATCAGGTCTTTAATTTTGTGTATTTTTTCTTTCATTGGCTCTGATTTAATAGATGTCAAGGTCTCTCCTTTGTCACAGCTCCCTATCTAGATTATTTGCCTCAAACCTCCAAAGTAATACTGCCACCATGTATTTTATTCTTTTTTTAAACACATAAACTCCTCCTCCCAGGTTTTTAATTTCCCATACTTAGCTCCCCCACAGCTTTCTTCTTTAGTATTAATTCTTGTTTCTCCCTATCTTAAGCCTTTGGATCTATCAAGTCTTACCTAGCCTGCTGTCCTCTCTAACAGCAAGTTCTGAAAACCACATAGCTTTCCTCAATCACAAAGTAAACTCCATTCCTTCCATATGTTGCAAATATACCCACAAATATCCTCTAAAAACTCTCAATATGAATTCTTTTACTCAATTAAAAGTACTCTTATAGAATCAGACCACACATCAAACTTTTCTTCTAATCTGTCACTGTTACCCCTAGAAACCTCCACCTTAGTGTCTTACATTCCTCATCCAAACACCCTCTATTCCCATGGCTCCATTTTGCCTACCTTATTCCAGAATAATCACAAATAATAAATGGTCATAGTCTGCATAAAGGATAAACAAAGAGGGGGTGAAAAACAGCAAGGCTTATCATAGAGAAATGTGTGATTAAATCTGTGAATGGTGTTATAATGAAAAGTAATTCTGTCAGCAAAATATAGGGACAGAGACCAAATCAACTAAAGTAAATAGCATAATGAGTAAATACTTGCAGTGGACATACAAAGCTGAAAATTATCCATGAGGAAGCAACATCCTACTATAAATAGTCAGATAAACCACAAACTCTTCTCACTTTTCTAGTCCTCAAACTGTGATAATCCCCCCCATAAAAACACTGATACACATACAAGCATGGGGAAACAAGGCAACAGAATAACCCTGAGTTCATTCCACTTTCTCAAGGCAGAGCAAGAGGTGACAAGGGGAGAAGAAAACAAATACCATGTAGCAGAACTCTGAAAATTTCAAAACGGGGATGACCAAAACAGGAGAATTAAAAGAAGAAATGAACCAAAAATTTCATAGCAATTTCACTTAATATACCCATGTTGAATTTTGTGGGAAAGTGTCAAAAACTGGATAGTTAACCAAGACAACACAAAATTTGTGTGACAGGTTCAATAGGGATATAGAGTCATTGAAAAAAATTCCAGACAGAAATATCTGAAATAAAAATCTGTGCAGAATTTATAAATTGTAGAAGCAATCAATATGAAAACAGGATATCAGATAGTGGAGACAAATTAGTGAATTAAAATGAAGACTTCAAAAAAACCAAAAAGAAAATAGCATAACTAAAAAGGATTATTTAGCAACTAATAGATGACAATAAAAAGTCCAATCTAAGGTGAATCCATGTTAAAGAAAAACTAGAAGATAGCATAGAAGGATTGACTAACATGTTTACATAAGTCATAGAAGAAAAATCCCCAAATAAAAGAAAAAAGGTTAAAATGAAAATTAAGCTTATAGAACACCAAAGAATTACAATGATCAAAGAACCTCACCAAGGTATATCCTTATTAAATTACCAGATATTTACTTAAAAACAGAATTTTAAAGGCAGTCAAAGAAAAACAAAAAGTCACACATAAATGTAAAACAATTAGAATTAAACCAGATGTCTCATCACAAATTCTAAAGGTTAGGAGAGCTCAAAGTGAAGTATTTCAAGCTATAAGAGGAAATAACTTATCCAGAAAAGATAGCCATCAAAATAGATGGAGAAATAAGATATTCCTATGAAGGACCAGCTGAAAATATATATGAGTACTATACCAGCTCTTGCAAAAATAGGAATACTCTTGACAGAAACCATGAAATGAACCCAACTAAAAACACAGAGGAAGTTAGTGAGATTCGGGAATAAACAATAACAAAAAAACACCAAGAAAGAAAAACAAAGCAAGAGTCCAGGTGAACCCTCCATCCACCTGGAGGACCTTGGCATGCAGACAGGAGACTTGGGGCCCCCTCCCCTTACCTAGAGGACTTCGTAGTGTCAGTGGGAGCTTGGCTGACTCCTGCCTCCATCCAGAGGACTTTGAAGGGCTGATAAGCATCTGGGCAAGCCCTTCCTCCATCTGGCAGACCTTCGCATGCTGGTGAGAGTATGGGTAAGCCTTTTTCCCACTAGGAGGGCCTCAGTGGACTGCTGGAAGCCTCTGCAATACCTCTTCTCATCCAAAGGACCTCGGTGGGTTGGCGAGGTCTGGATAAGACCTATTTCCATCCAGAAGACCTTGGCAGGCCAGTGAGAGAGTCAGCAACCCCTCCCCACACATGGAGGACCTCAAAGGGCTAAGGAGAGTCCAGGCAAGCCTTATTCCCCACTTGGAGTACTTTGGCAGGCTAGCAAGAGTGCAGATGACCCTTCCCTCCACCTGGAGGACCCTGTACAGGCCTGTGAGAGTACCAGTGAGGCCTCCCTTCACCCAGAGGAGCCCAAGTGGGCATACAAGAACCCCAGTGACATAGTAGGACCCTGACTCGGAAACATACCATGGACAGGTGGGTCTGGTTGCCTGAAAAAGTCTGAAACAGCAATAACCATACAAGCTAAGGATTGGTACAGAACTATACTTCTAGGCTAGTGAGTCCAGGAAGAGTCCAGAACTCACACAACTGACCCTGCAAGAGAAATTCACGTGACTGGTTCCTCCCCTACACTGTGGGACCAGGCAACTGGGTGAAATCCAGTCACACAATAGGACATTAACTAAGATGCATACAATGGACAGACAGCACTAGCAAGATTGAAAAGACCAAAATATAAACCAAGAGGTGAAAATGACAAGACAAAAAGCAAAATGAAATTTCAGACATTAAGCCCATCCAGAACAAGCATAGGAGACACTGGCATACAAGACACTGCAAGACACATGCATGAAATTTCTGAAAAGATAGCAAGTGAAGTAAAGAAATACATCCTTGGAGCAATACAGGAAATTATATCAGAAATAATCTCAGATATAAAAAAGAAATGACTACTTTAATGAAGGAATTGCTCATCATAGTTAGAGAAGACATAGATTAAAAAGTACAGGAGCATACAAAAATGATGTAAATCAACCACTGGAAAATAACATGACAAAGATTAGCCAATACATATCAGGTATAACCATCGATGTAAATGGGCTTAATTCACCAATCAAAAGAAACAGTTTGGTAGAATGGATCAAGAAACAAGATGCAGCAATATGCTGTATACATGAAACACATTTAACTAAAAAAAAAATAGAATGAAAGTCAAAGAATGGAAAACAATACTCCGTGTAACAGGAACCCAGAAAAAAACAGGGGTAGCTATTCTGATTGCAGACAATGTGAAATTCAAACCAAAAGTGATAAAAAGAGATGAAGAAGATCACTGCATTCTAGCTAAGGAAAAAATCAAGAGGAGGAGATACCAATCATAAATATATATATGAAATACATGTGAACCAAATACATGAGCACACAACTATATTAGACAAATATTAATATATATGAAAAATCAAATAAGCAATAATACAATTGTAATAGGGGATCCTAATATCCCATTGTCACAAAAAGATAGATTAAATAGGCAGAAAGTCAGCAAAGAAATGAAACAACTGGTAGAATAGAACCAAGATGGTGGAGCACTAAGCAGCAGAGAAAGAGCCTCTCTGAGAGTTGCCATCCAGATGCAAGAATATAGCAATGTGAGGATGACAACAAGGAGAGAAGTGAGTCTTCTGGACCTATGAAAAGTCTGACGCATGAATTGAAGCCTGCAGAGAGAGTGAAGAGAGAAACTTCAACAAAAATGTAGGCAGGCAGTGGTGCCTTCTCCCTAATAAGGGAACCACTCTGTGAGAGGAGAAGTTCAAACTTGCAGTCACTCAGTGACTCCCGGCAACTCTGGAGGTCTCTGTGGAGAGACACAACTGTAGAGGTGAGCCGTACACATGAAGGACTACACTGACTTGTGGTGAATGTGGAGGGGCCAATCCTCCCATGAGAGAGAGCAATTGGCCTGGAACCATCTTAGAGATGGGCAAGCTGAGTCAGAACTCAGAGCTGTGGCTGTCCTCATCTATTGTCTCCCTGCTGGGGTCAGACCTGCAGAAGATGCTAAGGTGGTGGCAAGCCAAATAAGCCTGGTCTTTGCCGGAAAGTGTGGGCTCACTGAGATTATTCACTACCCTTCCAAAAAGCTACTGCTGGCTTGTGGTAGATAGATTGGCACATCAGACCTCTGTCTCCACAGTCTCTGTAGAAGTAAAAGGAGAGATAAACATGAAACTGTACTTTTTTCCCCTCTCTCATTTGTTTTTTGTTTCTGTGGTGGTTTGTTTTTGTTTTTTGATTTTTGCTTTCATTTTTTTCCTCCATTGTTGCATCATGTTTTTATATGAATATGAATGTGGTTTCTAGCCTCTTTGTAGTTGTGGTTCTGTTCTGTTCTTCTTTTTAGCTCTTCCTTCTCTCTTTCCCTCCAGTCTTCTGCAGCAGTTTCCCAAAGTTAGCATGATCCCTCTTGTCCTCCAACCTTACTTCTAACCTCTTCCTCTTCTTCCACTTCACTGTTTTCTCTGTAACCCATTTTAAATTTTAAACCCTGTGGGCAAAATTAGCATATTAAGCACTTGTATATTGCATGTAATTTTCTTGTTTGTTTTAGATTTTGTTATATAACCATGAATCCAGTTAATACAGTTAAAAGTAGCATATTAATAGTTAGCTCAGTTTGTCATTTTCTAGGTTGTGCTTGATGCTATTGGTATCACTATAGCCAAAAATGACATAATTGTTCTAAGCAGTTGTTTGTCTTGGTATTCCATGACTGATATTGACTAAGTGTCACAGGAAATACTGTGGTACAGTGCTAAAGAACTAGGGACTCTGAAAAACAAGTAGCAACATCTCATCTCAAAAATATTGAAGAGGTAGGATCTTCCAACAGACTCAAAACACAAAAACTAGCTACACCTAGAAGATACCTCAGAGAAGTAGTCATTATCTAAGGGTCCTACATACTAGCAATAGAGCAACCCACCATTGGCAATTTACGAGTGTCGCCCCAGGAATTAAACTAAAAAGACAAAATTCAATGAGAAGACACTTAAACAAGATTCAACCCCAGACATCCAGTTCACCAAAGGCAAATCCATGGGGTGATGAGGTGGGATAATCAAAGAGCCTCCCAACTGGCCTTTCTGAAGTGGTAAAAACAAAGCAAATGAATGAGACTCTGGAAAATGATCTCTTAGATAACTGCAGAGATAGTGTCCAAAAGAAAGACCATGCTTATTCATGCCAGTGCAGATACAGAAAAAATAGGGGAGTTTAAGAAAATTATGGAATCCATGAATAGAATCCATGAATGGAAGTTGATTTACTTCCCAGCACAGGAAGTAAATGGTATCCATAAGACAGATTCAAGCAGATATCCAGGAGAATAAAAAGTCTATTGAAAATATTCACAGTAAGCCAAGGTGAGAACAGGACCTCAGTTATAAAAGACAGGCTTGCATTTAACAATCATGAAAAGAAAGATTTCTCAAAAATAGCAAAGGACCATGAGAAATCAATCCAGCAGCTGCTAGATGCAACAAAGAATAATGTAAGATTTTGGCCAATGAAATATCAGGAGATACCACAAAGGATATGAAAAAAACTGTTCACAGATATCATGGCAGAAAAACTCCTTGGTGGAGAAAAAGAATTTGATTTACAGTTAATTAAGTCACTAGAACTCCAGTTAGTCATAAGCAAAAATGACCTACAGTCAGGCATATCATAGTCAACAGTTCAGAAATTCAAAAAGATTTTAAAAGCTACTAGGGAAAAGAAACAAATCAACTATGAAGGAAAAATCAAAGCTGACTTCTCAGCAGAAACTCTCAAGTCAAGGGGAAATTGAAGTGAAGTATTTCAAGTTCTAAAGGAAAACAACCTTCAACCCAAATTGATGCACCCTGAAAAACTATCTTTTAAAACTGATGGAGAAATAAGATAATTCAATGACAAAGAACATCCGAGGAAATTTATAACCACCAAACCAGGACTCCAAAATGTTTTGAAGGACATTATAGAAAGAGATAACAAGACTAAACCTCCATGAACTCCAACAGAAAGAACCCACCAGGCAAGGCAAACAATTCAACAAAGGGAGGGAAAAAAGAGATGGCGCCAACAGGAATATAATATGACAAGGTTAAGTCAACTCATGTAAGTTATAACCATAAAGGCCAATGGTCTCAATTCACCAATCAAAAGACATAGACTGGAAGAATGGATCCAGAAGCAAGATCCAACAAGATGCCAATGGTCTCAATTCACCAATCAAAAGACAGACTGGAAGAATTGATCCAGAAGCAAGATCCAACAAGATGCTGCATTGGAAAACACATTTACTGAAAACAAAAACATTGTAGCCTGAAAGTCAAAGAATGAAATTAATGCTCCATGTGACAGGAACCCAGACAAAAGCAGGGGTAGCTATTCTATTTGCAGACAAATAAATGCAATGCCAAGACTGATTAAGAAAGATAAAGAACATCACTACATTTTGGTAAGGAAATAAGTCAATAAGAAGAGATAACAATGATAATTATATATGCAATAAATGTGAGTGCACCCACCTATATAAAACAAATATTAAATTGTATGAAGAAACCCAATAAGCACTAATACAATTTCACTGGGCGATCTCAAAATCCCACTGCCAAAAAAGGCAGATCAACAAGACAAAAAATCAATAAAGAAATATTAGAACTAAATCAAACTTTCGAACAAATGAACTTAGTATGTGTCTATAGAGTGTTCTACCCCATAATATTGGAATACACATTCTTCTTAGCTGCACATGGAATGTTCTCTAAAATGAACCACATACTAGCTGATAGAACATGCTTAAAGAAATGCAAATGAAGTGGAATTATTCCATGTATATTATCGGACCATAGTGCACTGAAGTTGAAAATCCATGGAAAAGTAATCACAAGAACTTCATAAACACATGGAAATTGAATAACAAACTCCTGAGAAACCAATGGGTCATAGGTAAATTAAAGAAGAAATTAGACAGTTTTTATAGTTGAATGATAATGACAGTACAACATACTGCAACTTATGGGACCCAATGAAAACAGTCCAAAGAGGGAAATCCATAACACAGAATTCTCATGTCAGGAAAACAGAGCAAGCTCAAATAAAAATGTAATGCTGCACCTCAAGCTTCTAGAAAAAGAACTAGTGAAGCAAAGCTCATAGAAGGGTGGAAATTATGAATATCAGAGCAGAAATTAAGGTATTTGAGACTAAGAAAAATACAAAGAATTAATGAATCGAAGAGTTGGTTCTTTGAAAGAATTAACAAAATTGATAGACCTCTAGACAATCTTATCAAGAAAAGGATAGGAAAAAACTCAAATTCATGCAATAAGGAATGAAAAGTGTGATATCACTACAGATCCTGTGGAAATTCAGATGATCATCAATAACTACCTTGAAAATCTTTTTCGCTTACACTGGAAAATGCAGAAGAAATGGAAACAGCCCTAGAAATGTATTAACAAGTTGAATCAAGAAGATATTAAAAATTCAATATCAGTTAATGAAACTGAAAATGTAATTAAAAACTTACAAACAAAGAAAAGCCCAGGTCCTGATGGACTCAAGGCTGAATTCTACAAGAATTTTAGAGAAGATTTAACATCAATACTCCTGAAATTCTTTAATGAAATTGAAAGGGAAGCACTTGTCCCTAACTCCTTCCTAGAGGCAAGTATGACTTTGATATCAAAACCAGAGAAAGACCCAACTGAAAAGGAGAAATACAGGTCAGTCTCCTTAGCGAATATACATGCAAAACTGCTAAAAAAGATACACCAGCAAACAGAATGCAGCCAATCATCCAGAAAATTATACAGCATGACCAAATGTGATTCATCCCAGGAATGCAGGGATGGTTTGACATATGAAAATCAATAATCATAACACACCATATCAACAGAGGCAAAGACAAAAATAACCTTATCATCTCAATAGATGCAGAAAAATCTTTTGACAAAGTCCAACACTAACTCATAAAAACCCTACAGAAATCAGAATACACGGGCTCTACCTCAGTCTGATAATAGTCAGCTATGACAAACCAGCAGCCAATATCATACTAAATAGACAAAAAAAATGAAACTTTTCACTGTAAAATAAGGAACAAGATAAGGAAGTCTATTATCATCACTCTTATTCAATATAGTCAGAGCAATTAGAAAAGACAGATAAATAAAACAATGATAGAAAAGGAAGAATTTAAATTACCATTATTTGCAGATGACAAGATACTCCCCATAAAAGACCACAAAAACTCCACCAAAAGAGTACTAGAGTTAATAAGCAAATTTAGCAGCATAGCTGGACACAAAATCAACACTCAAAAATCAATAGAATTTCTGTACACAAATAATTCACTGAGAGAAAAATTAGGGAAGCCACAAATTTCACAATAGTATCCCAAAGAAAGAAATACCTAGGAATCAATGTAACAAGGGAAGTAAAAGATCTATATATTGAAAATTACAGTACTTTTAAAAAGGAGATTGAAAAGGATATTAGAAAATTGAGTGTCCTTGCTCACGGATAGGAAGAACCAACATTGTGAACATGGCTATGCTCCCAAAACTGTTACACAGATTTAATGCAATCTTGATCAAAATAACATCAGCATACCTCACAGATCTAGAGAAGATATTCCTAAATTTCATTTGCAAACAGAAGAGACCTATAAAGCAAAGGCAATACTGGGCAACAAAGGCAAGGCAGGAGGCATCACCGTCCCTCTCTTGAAATTATACTACAATGGTACTGTGATTAAATCAACATGGTACTGGCAAAAAAATAGACTGGAGTATCAGTGGAATAGATGAGCAAATGCAGATACAAGTATAAAGACAGCCAGGCACCTTATCTTTGATTAAGGGGCCAAACATATTTACTGAAAGAAAGAGTCTCTTTAATGAACGGTACTGGAAATACTGGCTTTCCTCATGCAAAAGACAAAAACTAGACACATGTCTATCACTGTGCACTAAATTCAAGATGGATTAAAGATCTAAATATTAAAACAGAAACACTAAATATACTGGAAGAGAAAGTAGGTAGAAATCTTGAAGACATAGGTGTAGGCAGAGAGTTCATGAACAAAACCCAAAATTCATGAGAAATACTTCAAAGAATGAACAAATTGGATCTCATGCTATTAAAAAGATTTTGCACATCAAAAGAAATCACCAACAGAGTGAAAAGACAGCCCAAAGAATGGGAAAAATTTTTCGATAACTGCTTCACAGACAAAAGACTTCTATGTAGAACATACATACAATTGAAAAAAAAAAAAAAAGGACCCCCAAATTCAAAGATCCAATCCAAAATGGGCATCTGAGATGAATATGCACTTCTCAGATGAAGAAATAGAAACAGTAAATAAATATATGAAAAATGCTTAACATCACTGGTCATTCAAGAAATGTGAATTCAAACAACATTGAAATTCCATGTTACTCCAGCAAAGTAGCTGTCATCAGGAAATCAACTAAAAACAAATGTTAGTGGAGTTGTGTGGAAAAAAGGAACCCTTTTCCACTGCTGGTGGGAGTGTAAACTGGTACAGCCACTGTGGAAATCAGGGTGAATATTCTTCAAAAATTAAGGTTTGAAAGTCCCATTCAATCCAGCTATTCCTTTTATGCATATTTTCCCAGAAGAATTTAAAAGAGTATACCACAGTGATATGTGTGCACCAATGTTTATAGCAGCACAATTGGTAATAGCTAATTCTAGGAAACAATGCAAATGCCTATCAACTGTGAAATCAATAAAAATGATATGGCATTTTATACAATAGAGCACTACTCAATTATAAAGAATGATATACTTGAGGTTTTTGTAGGTTAATAAATGCAACTTGAGACCATATTCATAAGTGAAATAAATCAGACTAGCATGTATAGACAGTTATTGTCTCCCTCGTGTAAAAAACTGAAATAGTAACTAGAATACAAAATATAGAATACATATGGTCAAAGTGAAAGTGGAAGAAACTGCTTAAAAGAAAAGAACAACTGGGGTGTGAGAAAGCAGAAAAAAAAAAGGAAAAAGTTTATTTATATATACAATTTTTATATTATACATTATATATAATATATAACGATGTCTATACATGTTAGTCTGATTTATTTCACTTATGAGTGTGGTCTCAAATTGCATCTTTCACCTACTAATCCTCAAGTATATCTTTCTTTATAGTAGAGTAGTACTCCTTGTATATGTATATGTGTATATACATATAAATACATATGCATATGTGAATATTTATTCACAAATATGTGTATATATATTAGTACAAGATAATTGCACTAATAATCTGTTCATCAAAAAGAACTGTTTGTACTTTCATTGTTTGATCATTTTTTCATGCCTATGTCTTGTAATCTGAACAACTATTTTGAGGATAATCATAGGCAATGAATTATATATTGTTAATCTCGTATTATGTTGTTTTGACATTCTGTATCATTGTTCTTTTTTCACTTTGAAATAAATAGAAATGATGGATTCAGCAACAGATAGTGCAATGATAGTAAATAACCAACATATCTTGGTAATATCTCTAATGTCAATGGTCTCAACTCTCCAACTAAAGGACACAGATTAGTAGATTGGATCAAAAAAACAGAATGCAACAATCTGTTCCATTCAATAAACTTATCTAATCCAAGAACATAAACATGGATTAAAAATTAAAGGATAGAAAACAACATTTCATGCACTAGAACTCCCAAAACAATCAGGGGTAGAAATTTTGATATCTAGAATGGTAAATTTCCTGCTAAACCCAGTTATAAGAAACATAAGCAGTCATTATATACTAATTAAGGGAATAATCTAATAAGAGATGGCATTGATAACTATATCATCAAATACTGGAGCATGTTTTCATGAAACAAACATTGCAGAATTGAAAAGATCAAATAAACACTAACACAATCATAGTAGGGGATATTAACACACTGCTCCCACAATGAGATATATCAAGTAAACCAAAAACCAATAAAGAAACATCAGAACTGTAGCACATCCTTGGACATATGGACTCAATAGATATTTACAGAGTATTCCATTCCTCTACCAAAAAGTATATAACCTTTTTGGCATAACATATTAATTTTTTCACTATAGATCATGTACTAGTAAACAAAACTAGCATTAGTAAATATCAAAGAATTAAAAACACTCCATGCATACTATCAGATCACTGTGCAATGAAAATAGAAATCAATGACTGAAGAAAATTTGGTATTGCAACCCATGCAACCCTTGAGGTTCTCTTGGATGAAGGGCCACAGGAGAATGAGAAAATAAAGAAGAGACAAAGCTGGGGTCAGGTGGAGCCCTTATCCTCCTGCTGAGAAGAAGGGAACTGCTTAACCAATGTAGCATTTTTATTTTTATTCTCAGGATGATGTCAATTTCAACTGCACTGCCTAGCAACTCATTGCTTGGATTATCTAGGGGCTTAGTGTTTTTCTAGGCTGCAGCAACTTCTACACGTGGCTTGCCTTGTGTGCTCTTTGTTTGTGGGACGGTCATGCCCTGGCCAAACCATGGCCCTGCACATGTGGTCAATTTCCAGCTTCAATGGCTCTCAGCATTTTGGAAAAGGCAAAAGCTCCTGGAAAATTAACAACATACTTTCAAACAATAGATCACAGGGGAAATCAAAGAGAAAGTTTAAAAATTTCCATACATTATTGACAACGATGTGCAACTCAATGAATTTAGTGGGACTCTATGAAAGCCATTCTAAGAGAAAAATTCATCATATAATAAAAACAGAATAAGTCCACTTAAATAACTCTATGATAAATCTTAGAATACTTGAAAAACAAAAACAAACCACCCCAAACTGAAATTAAGGAGGGAAGGTATAAAGATGAGAGAAATCAATGAAATTGAGATAAAAAGTGTGTAAAAAAAATTCAACGAATTGGAGAACTGGTTGTTTGAAAAAAAGTAAATAAAATAGATACACAGTCAGCAATACTCACCAAAAGAAGTAGAGAAAAGACTCATACCAATTTAATTGGAAATGGAAATATTGAAATCACCAGACACTCTGGAAA
The DNA here is from genome assembly GCA_004363535.1 of Dasyprocta punctata. Classification (NCBI taxonomy): domain Eukaryota; kingdom Metazoa; phylum Chordata; class Mammalia; order Rodentia; family Dasyproctidae; genus Dasyprocta; species Dasyprocta punctata. Next base: position 64,890 of record RJWM01009007.1, read on the forward strand.
TCCAGAAGATAATTAGTAACTACTTTGAAAAATGATAATACAACAAATTAGCAAATTTTGAAGAAATTGACAGATTTCTAGATACATACAAACTTCAAAAATTAAACCAAGAAGTCATTAATATGTTTAACAACCCAATAACAACAATGAAATTGACACAATAATAAAGGATCTACCAACTAAAAAAAGCCCAGGACCTGACGGATTCACTGCTGAATACCACAGAAACATTAAGAATGTTATACTGCCAATATTTCTCAAACTCCTCAAAAAAAATTGAAAGGAATAGAGTGCTACAAAATTCATTTATGGAAGCCAGTTTCGCTTTCTATCCCAAACCAGATAAAGGCCCAACTAGAAAAGCAAATTATAGGCCAATCTCCTTAATGAACATAGATACAAAATTTCTCAACAAGATATTAGCAAATAGAATGAAACATGTTATAAAACAGACTATACATCATTATCAAGTGTGTTGTATTCCAGACGTGCAATGATGGTTCAACATAACAAGTCAATAAGTATAATATGTTACATAAACAAGAGCAAAGTTAAAAAAACATGTTTTTATAACAATAGACAAAATAAAAGGTTTTTGACAAAATCCAACATTCCTTCGTGATAAAACACCTGAAGAAAACAGGGATAGAATGACCATACCTGAATACTTTCAGCGGTATTTATGGCAATCCAGTAGCAAGTGTCATACTAAATGTGGAAAAACTAACAGCATTCCCACTAAAGTCAAGATACAAGACCATAATATCCACTGTCACCTCTTCTATTCAGCATACTACTAGAAGCACTAGTCAAAGCAAGGAAGCAAGAGAAAAAAGGAAAGGGACACATATAGGAAAGAAAGAAACAAATAATCACTAGTTGTAGATGTTATGGTTTATATTCCTATGGCCCTGCCAATTCTCATGTATTCGTGGCGTAGTTGAGGCTGAGTCTAGCGTTCATGATTGGTTTATTGTCTGGCACTGGGAATGATGATGTGAGTGAGCACTGGCCAGGAGTGGAGCTGACATACAGTGTAAGGGCGGTAGGAAAGCATGTCTTCTCTCTCTTGCCAGTTTGTGCTTGCTGTATTGTGGCGGCCATGGATGACTGCCCCGCCACACCATGCTGCTTTGGGACCAACTAAGTGTAAACTAAAACCTCCAAACACTGTAAGAAATAAACCTCTCCTTCCCTAATTTTGGGGGTCAAGTGTTTTGTCTGAGCAAGGAGATAAAAATAACAAAGACAGTAGATGACATGAAACTCTACATGGAAGACCAGAGAACTGCACCAAGAAACTCTTTCTCATTAATAGCCAAGTTCAGCAAAGTAGTAGAATACAAGATCAACACACAAAGATCATTAGCATTTGGGTACACCAAAATGAAGGAGATGAGAAGGAAATTATGAAAAAATGCCATTCACAGTAATTTCAAGAGAAATGAAATACATAAGAATTAACCTAACCAAGGAAGAAAAAAACCTCTATCTCTACATACTACTCTGAATAGGGAGATTAAAGAGGACATTAGAAAATGAAAAGATGTTCCCTGTTCCTAAATAGGCAGAATCAATATTGTCAAAATGACCATACTTCCAAAACTTTTATACACATTCAATGCAGCCCCAAACAAAATACCAATGGTATATGTCACAGATCTGGAAAAATCAATTCTATAATTTCATATAAACCAGAAGAGACCCAGAATAGCAAAAGCAATTTTGACAAATAAGAGCAAAGCAGGAGTTATAAGAATACCCAACTTCAAGCTACATAACAAAGCAATCGTGGTAGAAATGGCATGGTACTGAAATAAAAACAAATGCATACATCAATGGAACAGAATTGAAAATACAAAAACACATGGTACTGGGAAAAAAAAGCAGATATGTGGATCAATGTAGCAGAATAGAGGATACAGAAACACCCTCAAACACATTCAGCTATTTGATCTTGGACAAAGTGCCCAAAACCATATTTTGGAGGAAAGACAACCTATACACGTGGTGTTGGGAAAACTGGCTATTTGTTTGCAGAAGATTGAACCTGGACCCTTATCTCTCAGCATATACTGAATTATAATAGAAATAGATCAAAAATCTAAACATTAAAGCAGAAATATTAAATCTATTGGAAGACAAAATAGGTAAAACAATTGAAGATTTAGCATAGGAAAGGGATTCCAAAACAGAACAACAATCCCACAAGAAATAGTAGTAAGAATCACCAAATGGGACTATATAACACTGAAAGCCTTCTATACACCAAAGAATCAATAGGTAAAGTGAAGAGATAACCTACAGAATAGGAAAAACATTTTTCCAGCTACTCCTCAGATAGGGATCTTATATCTCGAATATATGAAGAACTGCAACAAAAAAAGCATTAAACCACCTCAAATTAAAGACCCAGTAATGAAATGGGCTAGAGAAAAGAACAGATATCTCACAGAGCAAAATGTACAAATAGCCAACAAACACATGAAAGCATATTCGACATCTCTGCCCATTAGAGAAATGAAAATCAAACTGTGCTGAGATTCTATTTTACTCTGGAAACATGACAATCACTAAGAAATGAAGCAGAAACAAGTGATGGCATGACTGTGATGGTGGGAATGTCAACTAGTACAACCATTTTGGAAATCCAAATGGCGCTTTCTCAAAAACTGAAATTAGAAATTCCAAATGACCCAGTTGTCTCCCTACTAAATATCTTCCCTAAAGTGTTTAAGTCCTCATGCTACATTGATACATGCATGCCAATGTTTGCAGCAGCACAATTAGTACTAGCTAAATCCTGGAAGCAGTTTATATATCCACCAACAGATGACTGGATAAAGAAAATGTGATATTTACACATAATACAATACTACCCAGCTATAAATGACAGATTTGAGACATTGTAGAAAAATAGAGGTATCTGGAAAATATAATGTTGCAAGAAATAAACCAGACTTACAAGATTAAATGTCATGTAGTATCTCTCATTTGAGTGGGGCAAGGCACAAAGAAATTGATAAAGGATGGTTACAAAAGTACACAGGGGTGGGTTTCTGTGATAGGGTAGTGGCCCAAGGGAACAATGGTTAGGGGTAAGGTAGAGGGGAAGGAGAAATAAGGTGAATAAAGATATGCCTTCTACAAGGAGTCTAATAACCCCAGTTAATGTAAACATTATAGGTGAAGACATGAACTAAGACAAATATTATCAACAGTAATGAAAAATGAGATAGGGGAACTGGAGAAGGAGGAGGGAGAGGGGAAAGGAAAGAGATTTTTATAAAAAGAAATATGCTATAACATGTGCATGTAGCCATACCAAAATTGTAAACTCAATGAACTGCAAACATATACAAATAAAACACAAAAATTTTAAAAAAGAGTACTGCTTTGAGTCTAATGATGGCAACCAATTGTGAAATGAAATAAAAGTCCAGCTGTTCCAGCCTACTTTAATCTTCATTGCAAAAAAGTTTCAAATAAATCGGATATACTATTTAAGTATCATGTGGTTTCTCTTATATGAGAAATCCAGAGTTATAATAAATAGCAAAATAAATGATATATAATAGGAAGTAGGGAAATCTTTCTTAAAATGGAAGGAGACCAAAGGCTGAGGGAGGGGGCAGGAAAGAGGGTAAGGGGTTGAAAAATGAATTTAGGATGTATTATGTGCCAACTACACACTAGAAATGCAACTGTTATGTACTACAGAAGTACTCTAACAAAATAAAAATAAAATAAAATAAAAACATAAACCAATAAATACACCATTAATATGTATAATTTTGTTTTTATGTGGTCTTTAAAACTAAATTCTATGGGGCTGGAGATTTAGCTCAGTGGCACAAGTGCCTACCTGGCAAGTGTGAGGTCATGAGTTCAATCCCCAGTACCCAAATAAATAAATAAATAAATAATTTCTAAAATATTAAAAGCCAACAAAATCATTCTAGAAGAACTATTTATACATTTTAACTTTTGTTTCATATTTGGATTTATACAATATGACTATATGCAAAAATATTTGTACACAACTTTATATCTTTATCCAAAGTAATTGAGGTCATCATGCATTCTTCCATATAGTGATAACTATTTATATGCCCGGAAGGTGTGTTATGACCATGCAGTCTATCACTCTTTTACAAAAAAACTGCACCAAAGAATATCTCAGAAGTGTCTTTGGAAAATTACATGCTTCTATTTCCTAATTCAGAATAAGGACAAGAGTTATCTACAGGGTTCACTAAGCCCAGTCACCAGAAAATACCTTAATAGGTTTCCCTTCTGATGCCAGTTTACACTTTAGGCTCAGACACTTACCTCCTAGGTACTAATGCTGTAGTTTGCATAAGAAATTAGCATTTAAAATCTGTCACACTGAGAGTGCAGAGCACACCGCAGTTCCATTCTTCAGTCACGCGGCTCGGCTCGAGCATGTGCCATCCCACAGCTCCTGTGCAGACCCCACCACCCAGCAGGGTTGCTCCCAGCACTGTAGGCCTGGGACCTGCCCGGGCCTGCCCCGCAGGCATAGCTGTTGGACCGAGCTTGCGGACAGAACCAGGGTCGGGTCCACGTCATGCACGGTGCCCAGCATAGCTCCCTGGGACCGGGAGGCCTTGGCCCCCACCCAGTTAAGGAGGAGGCTCCACCTTCCTTTCCCCGGAGGCCTCCCTTCCTTGGTGCACATGGGACCCAGCCTACTGGGTCCCATGATCCTGCACACCACAAGAATCAACTCAAACTACAGGGGAAGGCCAGCCAGCCATGAAGGACACAGAGCTACATAGATTCCAGAAGAAAATGACAAAACGAAAGACCAAGAGGCAGTCTCAGTCCCCCAGCTCACCAATGGGTCACATAAGAAGTTAAAGAAGAAATTAAACAATATCTACAACTGAATGAAAATGCAAATACAAATTACCGGAACCTGTGGGACACAATGAAAGCAGTCCTCAGAGGGAAATTTACAGCACTAAGCTCTCATATCAGAAAAACGGAAAGCACACACATAAACAACCTAATGCTGCACCTCAAAATTCTAGAAAAAGAAGAGCAAGTCAAGTCCAAAGCCCAAAGAAGGGAGGAAATTATTAAGATTAGAGCAGAAATTAATGCAATTGAAACTAAGAAAACAATACAAAGAATCAATGAATCGAAGAGTTGGTTC